>CAJNDS010002148.1:85000-92500 GCA_905221605.1 Symbiodinium natans
GTCAGGGCTTCGGGCTTTAAGGACTTAGGGTTTAGGGTTTAGGGTGTAGGGTTTTTGGTTGAGGGTTTAGGGTTTAGGGATTAGGGTTTCGGGTTTAGGGTTTAGGGTTTCGGGTTAAGGGTTTAGGGCCCTTCACCCGAAGCCCTAGGACCAGTCCAAGGATCACGTTGCCCTGCTGCTTGGGCTCGCCCAGCTCCTCATTCTTTTGAGGGGCACCTGCCCTCTCCAGATGCCGCCTCCAGCCAATCTTGCTGTTGGTTAGTAGGGTTTTTGGGTTTAGGGTTTAGGGTTTGTTTAGGGTTTAGGGTTAAGGGTTGAGGGTTTGAGATAATGAAGGGGAACGAGGTCAGGCAAATTGGTTGCTCGAAACCCACAGAAGGTAGGGTGAGCCAAAGAGACGAAAGACCATCTATGAAAAAACCGTAAACCATGCCAAGTGCAATTAGACACTTCTCTAACCGAGGTGGTTTAGGGTTTAGGGTTTAGGGTTTAGGGCAAGTAGCTGGTTCTGAGTAGGGAATGGGGGAATGAGGTACCCTATATAATCCCTTGAGGGGTATATATAGGGCCCTAATTCCCTCATTCCCTGCTAGCAGTAGGAATGGGTCGTTACTTGGAGGTTCATGGTACGCAGTAACTAATTACAGCCGTACTTATGACCATATTAGGACACTTCAGGGGCTTATAAGTGGGTTATAAGTACAGTTACAATTAGTTGCTGGGTACCATGAACCTCCAAGGAGAGGGGTTGACGGGATTTAAGGGTTTTGGAGAATTTGTTGGTCATTTTCCATTTACAAGTTGTATCACTCACTTGTTCAATTCTATTTCACTTTGTTTTGCTGTCAAAATCTTGGTATTTTAGGAGTTGATTATGAACGAACAGCATAGAAGGATTTAGGATTCTAATATTCGTTTGCTAAAAGGGGAACAGATGATGATAGTAATAGTAGAGTAAACGACCCCGACTATCATTACTGTCAGTTTCTTCACTTGCTTCTTGTAAATCTAAACGTTACATTTGCCAAAACATGAAGTTGCCAATTCTACATAAACTAATGTGCGCTCTTTTGCTGTACTTCATGGGGGGGGCGAATTTAGGGCCTAGGGTTTCAAGACGGGTTTAGGGGGTTTACTTTAGGGCTCAGACTTAAGCAGCGCTTTCTAGGGTTGAGTGATGCCGGTCCGGCGGCGTAGGGTGCGAGGTGTAGGAGAGCTTTGAAGCACCCATCTGCAAGACCCGAAAACCCCAAATCCCACTCCGTCCTTCAGCAAAGCCCTTAAACTCCCGGGAACTAAACCCTTAAACCCAAAAGAAAAAGCCCCATCATCCCTAAAACCCTTTGAAACCCCTCAACACGCCTTAATGAACCCTTCAAAAGCCCCTAAAACGCCAGCCCCCGCCGCAAGGCCTAAACCCTAAACCCTAAACCCTAAACCCCAAGCCCTAAACCCTAAACCCTAAACCCTAAACCCTAAACCCCCTTAAACCCCCTTGAAGCCCCCTAAAACGCCCGCCCCGGCCGCAAGGCCAGCGCCGGCGCTTGCACGCACTCGAGGCCGCAGGAGGTCAGGTCAGCGAGACAGGCCGCCATCGGCTCTTGGGGCTTTCGAGCTTTTGGTTGGGTTGAGGGTTTGGGGCTTAAGGGTTTAGGGGTTTAGGGTTTAGGGGCTTAGGGTCAGGGTTTTGGGGTTTTGGGGTTTAGGGTTTAGGGTTTAGGGTTGAGGGTTTAGGGTTTAGGGTTTGGGGGTGGGGGTTTAGGGTCTGGGGGTTTGGGGTTTGGGGTTCCGGGTTTAGGGCTTGGGTGAAGTCTGGGTTTAGGGCTTCGGGCCCTTGGGGCTTGGGGCTTTTAGGGTTTGAGGGTTGAGGTCTTCATGGTCCAGGCTTGGCAAGGCGCAAGGCTGAAGCAGAAGCGGCCTCACCACTAGGCGCACGCGCGCAACTTCCGAGGCGTGTCCGCAACCCCTCGGCCCACGAAGCTCTGATTGCGTGAAGGTTTTTGAGGTAAGGCGGAAACCTCCCTAAGCTCAAGGGTTCGGGCAACCCGAATTAAACCCTACAACCCTAAACCCTAAATCCTAAACCCTAAACCCTAAACCCTAATTCCTAAACCCTAAACCCTAAACCCTAAACCCTAAACCCTAAACCCTAAACCCTAAACCCTAAACTCTTTCGGCTCCCCTAAGAGCCCGAAGCACCCCCTCTGGGCCCTGCGCCTCGCGCTCGCCTGCTTGGCGTTGAGGAAGATCCTCGCTTCGCCCATGGCCTTCTGTGCCTCTTGGACGGCCTGTTGCGGGATGGGGTTTGGGGTTTAGGGCTTGGGGTCTAGGGTTTAGGGTTTAGGGTTCAGGGTGTAGGGTTTAGGGTTTAAGGTTTAAGGTTTAGGGTTCAGGGGCCCAGAGTTTTTGGGGGAAGGGCTGATGCTGCCACCCCAACCCCACATTCTTCGGGAGCCGCTCGGGCCAGGGGCTCCGACCAGGCCCTGAAAGGAACATGGACAACATATGTTCCCAAACCCCCGCCCCAAAACCCCAAAACCCCCAACCCACATAAACGCCTAACCCACCTAAACCCCGGAAGTTCCGAATGTCTAAACCCCTAACCCCTAACCCACCTGAACCCCTAATCCCTAAAACCCCAAACCCCAAAGCCCTGCACGGACCAGGAAGGGGCCTGCTCTGTTGAAGACACCGCCTCAGCGTTTTGTTCATAGGGGGTTTGGATTGGGATTTGGGGTCGAAGGTTTGGGGTATAGGGTTTAGGGTTTAGGGTTTAGGGTTTAGGGTTTAGGGTTTAGTGGCTTGGAATGTAGGTCCCTTTGGATACTCTCTGTATCTACCCGGAACGGATCGTATGAAATCAGCGGCCGAAGAGAAGACTTAAGGGCTGCACATGTTTTCGGCTACAAAGTTGTTGCTTTCGGCTGGCTTCTTGATGGCTTCTAGATGGCTTCTTGATGGCCTTTTGCTGGGTTCTTGCTGGGTTTTTGATGGCTTCTTGTTGGCTTTTTGCAGGCTTCTTGCGGGCTTCTAGCTGGCTTCTGGCTGCTTTGTCTCCTAATCTCCTGCGATCAGTATGTTTGCGAAGGGAGGGGGAGGGATCTGCTCTTTCAAACCCCAAACCCCAAAGCTTACCGTTTGCAAAGAAAACGAAACTGCCTCCCCTTAACCCCAGGATGAAACCTGAACCCTGGACCCCCAATCTAGCCCTAAACCCTGTATACTTAAACCCCAAACCCCAAACCCTGATCAAACATTTTGCTTAAACCCAAATTTATGCGTCAAAACCCGCACAAACCCCAAACTCCAGACCCTAAACCCTAAACCCTAAACCCTAAACCCTCAACCCTGAACCCTAAACCCTGAACCCTAAACCCAATCCTCCCCCTCCCCCCCAAATCCCCCCTTCGAAGGCCTGTCGGACTTCATCCAGGTCGTCCCCGCCGGCGGAAATCATCTCGGAGGTGATGACGGCCTTCTCCACGGCATCCTCCCGCGCCCACACAAGAACCCCTCGGATTTAGGGTTTAGGGTTTAGGGTTTAGGGTCTAGGGTCTAGGGTTTAGGGTTTAGGGTTTAGGGGTTCAGGGTTTAGGGTGCCCGAAACCCTGAACCACTTAGGGCTCAGGATTTCGGAAGGTTCAGGAGGGTTTTTCTGGCCTTCTTAAGGCTTTTGTGCCTTCAGGGTCCTGTGGGTTCTTAAAGCCTTGGTGTTCTTGGGCTGTTGTTTTACGGGATTGTCGGCTATTGGGGCCCTAAACCCTGAACCCTAAACCCTAAACCCTAAACCCTAAACCCTAATCGGATTCGGTGTTCGCAGGGTGGCCCTCCTCGGCGGCGTTGGCTTTGCTCACAGCCTCCGGAAGCACCTGCTTGGAGGTTCATGGGTACTTGTAACCGCTATTACAAATCTACTTAAAACCTACTGAGGGGACTTGGGTACTGGGATTCTAAGTACCCTGAACCTCCAAATGGAGGCAAAGGGCATCGGGGTGAGGGGCTTCGGATTTTGGTGCTTCAGAATTTGCTTTCTGGGCTTTACCAGGGGCTTTTTGGGCTTCAAGGGCTTTGGGGGGCTTCAGGGGCGTTCTGGGCTTTAGGGGCTTAGGGTGTAGGGCTGAGGTTTGAGTCTGCAACACGACAACCCTGTAAAGAGCCGACAAACTGCAGACCAACCCCAAACCCTCCCGGAACCCGCTTTGTTTATTAACCCCAACCACACCCCCCCCCCCCCCGCCCCCAAAAAAAAAGAAAAGAAAACAAATACAATAAAATAAAAAACGCGTGCGTGTGTATATATATATATATAAAGATGCGTATATATGTATTAAACGAAGATAAGAATAAACTATATATATATATTGATATTGATATGTGAAAAAAAAAAACAAAGCCCCCCCGCCCTCCCTGAAGCTGCCCAAGAGAAGCATAAAAAATAATCAGAATAAACAAAGCCCGCTCAAAAAACAAAGCATGGGTTTAGGGTTTAGGGTTTAGGGTTTAGGGTTTAGGGTTTAGGGTTTAGGGTTTAAGGTTTAGGGTTTAGGGTTTAGGGTTTAGGGTTTAGGGTGTAGGGATGGCCTCCTGGAAAACCGCCATGTCGCGCTCCTCCAGCGCCTTCTGCTTCTCGCCCTGCTCCGCCTGCTTCGGGGTTTTAGGAGTTGGGGGTTTTGGGGTTTGGGGTTTGGGGTTTAGGGTTTAGGGTTTAGGGTTTAGGGTTTAGGGTTTAGGGTTTAGGGTTTAGGGTTTAGGGTTTAGGGTTTAGGGTTTAGGGTGTAGTTTAGGGTTTAGGGTTTAGGGTTTAGGGCTTAGGGCTTGTGGTCTGACTTTGGGATTCGAGGGTGTGGAGAGTAGATGATGCTCAGGCTCGACTTGGGCCTGAATTTGCTTCCATTCCTCCGCCCATGGATCATGAGTTTCCCTACTACCCTTTAGGGTTTAGGGTTTAGGGTTTCGGGTTTAGGGTTTAGGGTTTAGGGTTTAGGGCTTAGGGTTTAGGGTTTACCCGTCTATACTACCCCCGCCTAGGCTTCCCCCCTTAGATAACCATAAATTAGGCTTAATTATCCCAAAATAGGCTTAACTATGGAGGGAACCTACCTTCTGCATTTTTAAGGGAACCCTGCGATTTGCGGGGGTCTATATTGGCGGTCCCGTATCTTCGTAAAGCCCCCCATCTTTCGCTGCCCACCCAAAAAATGAGCACAAGTTCAACCGCGTGATAACACTGTCGAGAGCAGGAACGCGGTTGCTTGCTGCACAAGCCACACCGACTGGCTTCATCATCACTGATCGGCACATCTACTAAAACTGAACTTGGAATCCTAGCAAAAAAAAGTAGATGTTAGCTGTTTCTTAGGAATTATAGTACCCACACGAGAAAATTCTGCCCAAGTAAGCCTGATTGGACCAAAAAGCTTGACACGAGATGATTTAGTACAGCGGCAGGCAGGCCTCGTTGCTGGACGGCGACTTAGATTACAGCTTACGTCTGTAGAAGTACACCGAAACCAAAATCTCCTAAAAATAACCTGCAAGTATTCCCTTATTTTGGACTTTGACCAGCTGAAGTCCACCACAACTTCACAAGCCTGCGCCCAACCAAAAAAAGCCTGGTTTAGGGTTTTGAAGGGTTTAGGGTTTAGGGTTTAGGGTTTAGGGTTTAGGGTTTAGAGTTTAGGGTTTAGGGTCTAGGGTTTAGGGTTCAGGGTTTAGGGTTTAGGGTTGAGGGTTGGGGTTCAGGGCTTAGGGTTTGGGGGGCAAAGACACCGTGCCTTGAGCTTGGAGGACCGGACCTTTCCGAGCTCCTTCGATGTGTGGGGCTCTGGCTTGATGAGGGTTGTTTTAGGGTTTAGGGTTTAGGGTTCAGGGTTTAGGGTTTAGGGTAGGGTTTAAGGTTTAGGGTTTAGGGTTTAGGGTTTAGGGTTTAGGGTTTAGGGTTTAGGGTTCAGGGTTTAGGGTTTAAGGTTTAGGGCTTGGATCGATCGCTTCCCGCTTGCCAGGACTGAGCTTTCGGGCTTTTGAGGGTTGAAGAATGAGGCTCAGGGTTTAGGGTTTAGGGTTTATGGTTTAGGGTTTAGGGTTTAGGGTTCAGGGTTTAGGGTTTAGGGTTTAGGGCTCAGGCTTCCGCAGCCTGCCAGGAACCAAAACACCCCCTCTCAAGCCGACAAGCGGGAGAATCATTCCTGGGATTGTGGTGATCCGGGGTGGGAAGCATGGGGCAAGTAAGGCTGAAGGCTCAGGGCTTGGGGGGGGGCTTAAAGGTCCTGTGGGCTTTCGAGCTGAAGCCTAGGGCCCTATAGGGGTTAGGGGGTTTGGGGTTTAGGGTTTAGGGTTCAGGGTTTAGGGTTTAGGGGTTCGGGTTTAGGGTTTAGGTTCAGGGTTTACGGTTAGGGTTTCGGCTTTTGCCGTATTTTTGAGGGTAGGGGAGAAGGCGCTCACCACCAGGGTGTGACATCATCGGTGACTGCTGAACGCATCGAAACTGCAGTTGTCCTGGTAAGAGTCATGCAAGTTCTACTTATCTCCTGAAAGCTTAAGGTTTAGGGTTTAGGATTTAGGGTTTAGGGTTTAGGGTTTAGGATTTAGGGCTTAGGGTTTAGGGTTTAGGACTTCGGGTTGAAAGGAATGTTGGGGGACCTAGGGCTTTCAGGCGGAAGATGCGGGGGGATTTCAAATAGGGGTACCCCTTCTAGACACCCCAAAAAACTAGATAACCCTTTTGAAGGAACCCCCGAAAAGGGTTTGGGGTTTAGGTTTAGGAAACCCTAAACCCTAACCCTAAACCCTGGGCCCTCGCCCTAAACCCTATTTTCGGAAGCCCCTATCTTCGGAAACCCGAACGTCGGAACGCCAAGGCTCCACGTTGATGGCTGACATGAGGGCCTGGAGCCCAGACCTGCCAGGAGGGGAATACGGTTTTGGGTTTAGGGTTTAGGGTTTAGGGTTTAGGGTTTAGGGTTTAGGATTTAGGGCTTAGGGTTTAGGGTTTAGGGTTTAGGGTTTAGGGTGGAGGGGAATTTTTGCGGCCCTGTGCGACTCTTGAGGGTTCTTAGGGCCCAGGGGTTTAGGGTTTAGGGTTGAAGCCTTAGGGTTTAGGGTATAGGGTACCTAAGTAGCCCCTAAATAACCCCCAAATTACCCCTAATGTTCCTAGAGTCCCTCCTTTAATCCCTTGACAGACTGGGCGGCCTCATCTGCTGAACTTGGCGCAGCACGTCAGTGTTGCTGCCGGCACGCCTGGGCTTGGCGTGGAGGGTTTAGGGTCTAGGGTTTAGGGCTTAGGGTTTAGGGTTTAGGGTTCAGGGTTCAGGGTGGGTTCAGGGTTTAGGGTTGAGGGTTTAGGGTTTAGGGTTTAGGGTTTAGGGCTTAGGGTTTGGGGTTTGGGGTTTAGGGTTTAGGGTATTGGGTTTAGGGTTTAGGGTTTGGGGTTTGGGGTTTAGGGTTTAGGGTACAGGGTTCAGGGTTTAGGGTTTAGGGTTTAGGGTTTAGGTTCTGGGG
>CAJNDS010002148.1:100000-177500 GCA_905221605.1 Symbiodinium natans
ACCCCCTAAAACCCTAAACCCCCAAACCCCGAAACCCCCAAACCACCCCAAACCCGAAACCCTGAAGCTTAGGTTTCGCTCAAGTGCTTGCCATAGGCCTGGGATGGCACAACAAAGCCCTCCGATAAGTATTCCCTTAGTACTTGGAGGTGCATGGTACTTAGCAACTACTTATAACTGTACTTATAACCCACTTATCAGCCCCTTAAGTGCCCTAATATGGTTATAAGTACAGTTCTAAGTACAGTCCCATGAACCACCAAGTATGATCCTCTTAAACCCAAGAAAGAAACCTCATAACAAAAATGTCCCAAAGGCCAGTCTCCCCCCCCCCTCGTAATCCCTTATACCACTTGGAGGTTCATGGCACTTAGCAACTGATTTCAACTGTACTTGTAACTGTACTTATAAGCATGTTAGGGCACTTAGCGATGAATACAGTTATAATTGGTTAATAAGTACCATGAACCTCCAAGCAAACAGCCCCCGGCCCGAGAAACATCCTCCCAGGGCAGCTCCAAGGCCCCTAAGATCCCTTCACTTCGGAGCTTTTAGGTGAGCCTTAAAGCCCTAAACCCTAAACCCTAAACCCTAAACCCTAAACCCGAAACCCTAAACCCTAAACCCTAAACCCTAAACCCTAGCCCTAAACCCCAAACCCTAAACCCGAAGCCCCTAAACCCTAAACAACTCAAGGGTCCACGACCTTCGAGTTTACAAGAGGTGCGCCAACTCAAGTCTAGGCCAGAAACATACGACATGAGGGGCTAGGATTCAGGGCTTAAGGTTTAGGATGTGGGGTTTAGTGTTTAAGGGTTAAGGAGGCCTCCAAACCGATGAAAGGCACCTCTTCTCCTGCGGTTTTGATACAAGAAAGATTGGAGCCTTGACCCTTATCTGCTAACCCTTGAAAGCTGCAGACCCCGAACCCCCACAACCCTCTTGTAGAAGGGCACCCTCCTACCCTAAACCCGCAACCCCCCTCCTCAGCCCCCTGAACCTTCAACCCTAAACCCGAAACCCTAAACCCTAACCCTAAACCCTAAACCCTAAACCCCAAACCCTAAATCCTAAACCGGCGCCTTGCCGTCCCAGGGAATTTTCCAGCCGGTCTGTGGCGGCGTTAAGCTCTGGGAGCCATTGTGGGACCACACCTGCAGAGGATGGGTTTAGGGTTTAGGGTTCAGAGGATGGGTTTAGGGTTTAGGGTTGAAGGTTGAAGGTTTAGGGTTTAGGGTTTGGGGTTTAGGGTTTGGGGTTCAGGGTTCAGGGTTAAGGGTTCAGGGTTTAGGGTTTAGGCTCAGGGCTTCGGGCTTAGGGTGTGAGCCCAATGCTCCTTGGCTAAGGAAGACGCCTCAGACGATAAAAGGGATCCCTAGTGTGGGCTAAGGTAGATTCCCTTTCTTAAAGGGGCGTGCGTTGCTAGGTTTGACTCGGAAGGGAGCTTAAGGCTTATGGGGCTTATGAGTTTATAGGGCTGATCGGGCTCCTAGGGTGATTTCTCTACATGATGGTTGGGGTCCCTTTAGTAGAAGGTGGCCCCTACTATTTGGGGTACCCAAAAAAGGGACCATACTGTAATTAGAGAACTGACCACATGACTTAGTGTGTATTGCGTGTTATAGGACTCTTGAGGGCCCTCGTTGGGGGTGGAAGTTAGAGGGCTTGTAGTATTTTGGGCTAGCAGGTTGGGCCCATGCAGGCCGACTGCGTAAGCTCAGAGGGCTTCGGAGTGTGGTCGCCATAAGGCAGCTGTTGCGCAGACAAGACTCGGTGCGAGATCCGAGCTCCATCCACGCGCAGACGTGGCCCTTGTAGCCCAGCCAGCAGCCACCCGGCGCTGCCTCGTCACGCCGAACTTCGGCCGTCTTCTCACCGCGCAGGATTCGATCGAGCCAGCGCTTTGCAAGGTCATGGGGCCAGAGTAGTCTCAGCAGGCATGGCTGCAAGGGAGCTTCGGGTCTTAGGGTCTCTGGGTCTTGCACCTCGGCTTCAGGGTTCAGGGTTTCGGGTTTTGAGTTTAGGGTTCCCTACACCCTAAACCCAAGGCACTAATGTTAAACTCCTGCGGCCTAAACCCCTCTTAAGGCCGGAAACCCCTAAGCTCCAAACTGCTTAAGCCCCTCAACTCCACAATGCCTACACCCCACCCCCCCCCCCCCCCCCCCCCCCCGCAAAGAATCTAAACGCCCCTGTAGCCCTAAACCCTAAACCCTTAGCCCTGAACCCCTGAACCCCAATCCGTAAACCCTAAACCCTAAACCCCTGAACCCCAATCCGTAAACCCTAAACCCTACACCCTAAAACCTGAGCCCTAACCCCCAAACCCAAACCGCCCAAACCCTAAACCCTACACCCTAAGCCCTAAGCCCTAAACCCTAAACCCTAAACCCTAAACCCTAACCCCTACCCCCCCCCCCCCCCGGTGCCTGCGTGCCGCCCAGTTTGTTGCCGAACCACCAGCCCTCAAAGTTGGGCCTGGGCCACTCCGAGGAGAAGGGGTTTGGGAGGTTTGGGGGTTTGGGAGGTTTGGGGCTTTGGGGTTTGGGGTTTTGATGTTTGGGGTTTAGGGTTTGGGGTTTGGGGTTTAGGCTTTTGGGGTTGAGGGTTTAGGGCTTCGGGTTTAGGGCTTCTTCGGGCTTACGGTTCAAGGTCTGCAACTTCGAGTTCAGAGTCTAGGGCTCTGGGTTCAAGAGTTACGGTGTAGGGCTTGGGGTCCATAAAGTACCTTCTGCAAGGCGTGGATCATGGCTCATGGCTTAGGGCTCAAGGCCTTGGATCATGGGGGGGGAGGATGTTCGCTTGAGGGTTTGGGGTTTAGGGTTTAGGGTTTAGGGTTTAGGGTTTAGGGTTTGGGGTTTGGGGTTTAGGGTTGAGGGCCTTCGGTTCGAGAACCAGTGGAAAGCCCCCCAAACCCCCTCAACCCCAAAGTGAGGGCGGGGCCCGTCTCGGTTGTCCCAGTAGTACATGAAGACATCTATGGCCTCTGGTCGGCCATCGCCGACCTGGCCGGTCACAAAGCTTCGGGCTTTAGGGTTGAGGGTTTTAGGGTTTGGGTGTGTAGGGTTTAGCGTTTGGGGTTTGGGGTTTAGGGTTTAGGGTTAGGGTGGAGGGTTTTACGGTTTGGGTGTGTAAGTGTGTAGGGTTTCGGTTTAATTTGAGACTAGGGGTTACATTACCGGTGGTCGTAGATTGTTGGTGGCAGGCACAATCCGAAAAGCTTGGGGGAAGCCGTCCAGGGTTGAGGGTTCAGGGTTTAGGGGTTAGAGCTTTGTGTACGAACCCCAAGCTCAGTGCCCAAAATGTCCATACTACCCTCAATCCCCAAACTCAGCACAAGAAACCATGCCGACCAACCTTTGTTTCAAATGCTCGGCGCTGAAAAAAGTCCCAGTGACATCCGATACACCCCAAGCCTCTCACTGCTAACCCCCTTTGAACCCGCACCCTAAACCCCAAACCCTCAATCCTAAACCCAAACTCCCTAAACCCCTGAAGCCCCAACACCCTGGACCCCTAGACCCTAAACCCCCAAAACCCTTCCTTCAACCCTCAACCCGCAACCTAAACCCTAAACCCCTAAACCCTTCAACCCTCTACCCTCAACCCTCAACCCTAGACCCGAACTCCCGTTTGCTTCTCTGGGTGTCTGCTTGGCTGTTGCCACGGGGAGGCGTCCTTTGGGCGACCTCCCCCGCAAAGCTACCACCAAGGACCCCGTCCAGCCGGGCGTGCACCCAAAGGTCTGGTTAGGGTTTAGGGTTTGGAGTTTTGGGTTTAGGGTTTGGGCTTTAGGGTTTGGGGTTTAGGGTTTGGGGTTTGGGGTTTGGGGTTTGGGGTTTGGGGTTTAGGGTTTAGGGTTTAGGGGGGTTGAGGGGTTCCCTCAAATCCTGAAGCGTTATGGCCCAAAAAACCCGAGATCTCTCTTGGGATACACGCCAGGGCCGTAAGTGACTGCCTTTGCAGCCACCAGCCCAGATCTACGGACAAAATCTGCCACAGCCGCAGCCGCCCACCCCCTCTTGAAGCTACAGTGCAAGGCTTTGGGCTTAGGGGAACTTCCTAAACCTCTAAACCCTAAACTGCCCTAAACCCTAAGCCCTAAACCCTAAAGCCTAAACCCTAAACCCTAAACCCTAAACCCCCGAAAGATCCAACATCTAGAGCCCCTCCAAGCCGCAGCTTCTGTTCATCCGGGCCCCATACCATTCTCACAAGTGTTGAGAAGGGACACAAAAAGGACATAAGCATAAGCATTTTTATAGGAACATCCCCACCTTATTGGGTTTCATGATAAGGGGGTTTATATGGGAGATCCCTATCCTAATTTTTGCTTATGTGCTTTTCTGGGGCCCTAGTTGAAGCCTGAAAGACACTTTGCACGGAGACTACGAACAAGTTGTATTGAAAACCCTTTGCATATTATGATCCTCTTGAACCCAATAAGGGAGAAATCTACATGTCCAAAGGGGGCCTCCTGGTTGCATTTTTTTACCTGTTAGGCGCCATCGTCACCCTTTGACAATCCCTCAAGCACCGGTTGTTCAGAGTCAGAGTCTAGGAGTAGTTTTATGGGCCCTTGCTAGGGTCCGTTACCTCCATTAAAGGGTTCCGAAATATGGGCCCTTGGGTTGTATAGGGTATACAAGGGGTATTGGAGGGTCCCCGTTCAAAGACCCATAGTGAGGGCCCATACTAAGGGACCTACCCTGAGAGAGAGCCTAAAGCCTAGACCCTATGGCCTCAGGGATTCTGTAGGGGTTGCGCTGCTCCAAAGACGCTAACAGTTTCTTGCTCCACTACTAAGGATGAAGAAGGCCACAAGCAGGACGCTGTGTGGTTTGAAGTTTGGGGTTCCGCGGTCACCAACCTTATAACGTGGCCGGCGCGCGAACAGCGGAAGCTACCACCCCTGCTGTGGCTTTGCCCGCAGCCGAGGTTCCTGAAGCTAAGATGTGGTTGGAATGTCCAGGTGCAGGATTTCAGACTGTGGATTTTAAAGTCCGGCCGGGGTAGTGTCAAGGAAGGTGGCACCCACTCAGGTGATGTACTTAAACAGGGGCATTCCACGAGCATGCAGATGACCTCACCCAAATGCCGCCCGAACCCGCGAACCTTAACTATGTATACCTGTCAGATATTTCCCAAATACTGCTTAGAACCAGCGTTCTATACTTCAACGATTGGAAAATAGGAAGCTGTGTCAAAGTTGGCACCCAGTCAAGGGTTTAGATTTTAGTCTTCAGCGGAATCTTCCGCATCCTCACACTCCGTTTCGATATCTGGGTGGTTGTCAAAATGATGGTCTCTTTTTCGGATCCCTACTGTAATACGGCACCTAGTATTTAGGGTATCCCAAAAGGGATCACAATTTTGACCAACACCCAATGGGACGCCGCCTCCTCACCGGTTAAAGCGCTGGGTGTCTCGGAAAAGGATCGGCGTTGACGAGCCCTCACCTCGAGAAAGACCCTACTTGGAGGTTCATGGGTACGTATAACCCCTATTATAAATCTGCTTGTAACCTACTTAGGGGACTTGGGGGGCTTATAAGTACAGTTACAATTGGGCTTAGAAGTACCCTGAACCTGCAAGTAGACCACCCTCCACCTCAAAACTACCACCAACTCGCAGGGCGGGTTCCCAAACAGCCGATGTAGGGAGGGGCACTGACATCATGCATCCTCTCCATCGCTAACGCCCTTGAACTCTGAACCCTGGAACCCTGAACCCTAACACGCTGTACCCTAAAACCCTGGACCCGAAACCCCTCAAGCCGAACACCCCACCCCAAACCCTGACCTTCAAACCCTTCAAACCCTAAGCCCAAAAGGGTATATAAGGGACCACGTAACTACCTTAAGACCCTAAACCCTAAACCTTCAACCGTGTTGGAAGACCTGAGTAGTTCCTCCCAGTCTAAGTGAAGTTGCATGGTCCAATCATGTTGGAAGACCTGAGTAGTTCCCCTCAGTCTAGGTGAAGTTATATGGTCCTTTTTGAAGGGTTCTGAAGTATGGGCCCTCGAACCTATATAAATTAGATAAGGGGTACATAGAGGGGCCTCCCAAGGTCGAGCCCTAAATCCTAAACCCCAAACCCTAAACCCTACCCCCCAAACACCAAAAAGGTAAAAAGGGACCACGCAGCTACCCTCAGACTTAGGGGACTTGGGCGGCTCACTGTTTTTCGAGGCTTCAGGGCGTTCGGGTACCTGGGACTTAAGGTTCCGGGCTTGGGAGCTGAGGGTTTAGGGCTTTAGGGTTTCAGGGTTCTGGGGTTTATGGGGCTTAGAGATGAAACTCTGAGGTCTTTCTGGGTTTTGGGGTTTTGGGGTTTTGGGTTTTGTGGCTTTGGGGCTTTGTGGCTTTGGGGTTTTGGGGGTTTGGGTGTTAGGGTTGTGGGGTTTGGGACTGAAGGTCTGGGCCTTTCGGGCCGCGGGGATGTTCGGACCTCAGCTAAGCCCCAACCCCTGAGCCCTAAAACTCGCCCTAAACCCTAAACCCTAAACCCTAAACCCTGAACCCTAAACCCCTGGGCCCCAAAACTCCCCAAAGCGCTCTCTCGGCACCGCACTGCAGAATCCGCCGTTGGGGGTTTGTGCCATCATGGCGTGGTGCGCCACGTGCCTTTCGGGGCGCAGGGGCTTGGGGTTTAGGGTTTAGGGTTCTTAGGGTTTAGGGTTTTTAAGGTTTAGGGTTTTTAGGGTTTAGGGTTTCTAGGGTTTAGGGTTTAGGGTTTAGGATCTAGGGTTTAGGGTTTAGGGTTAGGGTTTGGGGCTTAGGGTTTTGGGGCTTAGGGTTTTAGGGCTTGGGGTTTCCGGGCCTAGGGTTACTGCGTTCATGGTATCAGAGGTCTTCTGGGAGGTGCTGGGTCTCTTCGCCACGGCGTGGGCAGGTGAAAAGGGAAATCCCGAAACCCTTAACCCTAAACCCTAAACCCTATGAGGCAGAGGCTTTGGCAAAGCATAAGCGGCTTGCGGGTCACATGCCTTGAAGGGTCTCAAGCGCTCATTCTGGATTTGGCAGTGTGGGCCGGAGGATGAAGCCCTCGGTATTCCTACGGTTACTACGGACAGATGCCAGGCGCCGGCCCTGGTGAGCTTCAACTAGCCCCCGATGCAGCTGACTCTCGCTGAGGCTTCGCAGAGACTCGGTGCCCATAGCCATAGAAAACCTGGGGTCGGCTGTGCGCTGTCTCGTCGTGATACCATCAAAGAAGAGCACGGGGGAGCCACCCGGCGGCATACGGCTGCTGCACATGATCGAGGCAACTAGCGACTTCCCCAAGTCCCGACTCGGAACCGTTAAGAAACTGCCGCGCCAACCCCCGAGTGATAACATGGAGCAGATCTGGAACCAGTTTACTAGAACAACCCCTAAACCCCAAGGACTTAAACCACCCTTAAACCCCAAATCCTAAACCCCACGACCTTCTAGGGTTTAGGGTCTAGGGTTTGGGTGAGATTTAGGGTTTAGGGCAACGTTTGGGGGCTGATGACGTCAAAGCCCACAACCTCCAAAGACTCAGGGTTCTTGGGCCCAAGCTCCCTCAAACCCATCTCCACCGAAGACTTTGAACCTTAGGGAAGCTTGGGGAAGCTTAGGGAAGCTTAGGGAAGCTTAGGGACGCTTAGGGAAGCTTAGGGAGGCTTAGGGAGGCTTAAGGAGTTGTGGGGAGTACTAGGGAACCTTGGGTTGCGTACCCCCCCCCCCCCCTTGTAAGCCCCCCTCCCATAAGGACCCTATGAGAGTAGGATTCCTATTGACACTGAAAACTGCGTAGGCTTTTGGAGTCTAGGGTTTCTTTACACACCTCAAACCCTGAAACCCTAAACCCTTGACCCTGAAACCCTGTGCCATATAAATACCTGGGGCCCATACTTCAGAACCCTTGAAAGAAGGTAAGGGACCATATTAAGGGACCACGTACCTTCCCCTTAGAAAACCCTAAACCCTCGAACCCTGAAACCCTAAACCCTAAACCCTGAAACCCCCATGCCTCAGGGGCTTGTTGAGCCATTGGCGGCCGGCACGCGTTGCTGTAGGTGACGTCTGGTGGCAGGGCTTGCAGGCTGAGGCTGAGGGCGTTTAGGGTTTAGGGTTTAGGGTTTAGGGTTTAGGGTTTAGGGTTTAGGGTTTAGGGTTTAGGGTTTAGGGTTTAGGGTTTAGGGTTGTAGGTTTAGGGTTTAGGGTTTAGGGTTTAGGGTTTAATTAGGGTTTAGGGTTTAGGGTTTAGGGTTTAGGGTTTAGGGTTTAGGGTTTAGGGTTTAGGGTTTAGGGTTTAAGGCCTCGGGCTTCCAAGAGCTCAACCAACGTGTGTGCGCCAAGGTCTGCACTACGCGAAAGCCTTGCCGGGCGGGGGCATTTTGAGCCTGAGACTCCAAGAGCCTTGATATTCTGGGGGGGGGGTTCTCTGCAAGGCTTCTTGCAATCGGAGCCTCTACAGAGCCCCACCCCCCAAGGACGCAAACCCCGTAAACCTTAAACCCTAAACCCTAAACCCTAAACCCTAAACCCTAAACCCTACTCAACCCCCGCCCCCACATCCCGGAGCCCCCTGAACTCTTTCGTTCCGCGCGGCCTCCAGGGCCAGCTTCTCCTTGCTCACCCAGACCAGCTTGGAGGAGTCACCTGCAAGTTTAGGGTTTAGGGTTTAGGGTTGAGGGTTTAGAGGGTTTAGGGTTTAGGGTTTAGGGTTCGTTTAGGGTTTGTTTAGGGTTTGGGGTTTGGGGTTTACAGTTGAGGGTTTAAGGTTAGGGCTTAGGGCTTAGGGTTTATTGTTAGAGGTGGGTGTGTGTGTGTGTATGGTCATTTCTCAAGATTATGACCTCGTTTTGGGTACCCTACATATTAGGGGCCACCTCACAATAGTAGCCCCAAAAGGGGGCCGAATTAGAGAATCCCCCATATGGTTTATTCTACACATTGGTGAGTGTATAGGTGTCCTTTTGGGAGTGGCTTCGTCGTGTGCTTTAGATTTTCGCTTCTTGCTCGGACAGCTCTTCGGAGACTCCAGGGATACGAGGAATATAAGCCTTCCTTCCCCCTCTGTGATCATTGAGCAGGCGAGCTCAGGCGCCCCGAACTGCCCGAAAACCGAAAAAGGCCGAGGACAGCTCCAGGATCTAGGGCTTAGGATCGGGTAGCTGAGGTACCCAGGCCCTCAACATGCAAACTGGCCTTTCGTACCACCCCTAACCCCTAACCCCTAAACCCTAAACCCTAAACCCTAAACCCTAAACCCTAAACCCTAAACCCTAAACCCTAAACCCCTCCTTGGGTGGGACGTTGAAGGCAGCCGGCCTGCATCCTCTCTGGGATAGAGGCGCACGAGGAGCTGGCCGTGCGGGCCGGGTTCAGACTCCACGACTTCTCCGAAGGTCCTTCCGTGGGGTTTAGGGTTTAGGGTTTAGGGTTTAGGGTTTAGGGTTTAGGGTTTAGGGTTTAGGGTTTAGGGTTTGGGGTTTGGGGTTTAGGGTTTAGGGTTTAGGGTTTAGGGTTTGGGGTCTTTTGGGTTCAGGGTTTAGGGTTTGGGGTCTTTTGGGTTCAGGGTTTAGGGTCTAGGGGTTTAGCTGTTTAGGGTTTCGGGTTTAGGGTTTAGGGTTTAGGGTTCATGGTTGAGTAGCCTCTCTACTATAGAGTGGGAGCTCGAGGAGCTTCGACGCTAAGGGCTGTTGGGCGCTTAAGGGGCCAGAATCTTCGGGTGTAAAGTTTAGGGCTTGCAGCTAGATCGGGCTTGGTTGAAGGGGGTTTAAGGTAAGCGTTCAGGGAAATTGGGTTGCAGAGGTTCGACTCTTCTGGGCATAAGGTTGCCAGTTTTTGTGGTTTTGATGGCTTGGAGAGGAGCTTCGTTCGCAGCATTAGGCTTTCGGGTTTGGGAGGTCTAAGGTTTTGGGTTTTTGCGCTTGTGGGGAGAAGGGTTTAGCTGAGACTCAACCCTGAAGCCCTGAAAGCACCGGGAAAAAGCATCATCGGCTGAGACTTGACCCCAAAGCACCAATCCTGAAGCCCTAAAAGCACCGGTAAAACGCATCGCCTTCTCGAAGCCAAAGGAGCATACCAACCCCAAACCCTCAACCCTGAACCGCAAAGCCCTAAACCCTAAACCCTAAACCCTAAACCCTAAACCCTAAACCCCCCACCCTAAACCCCCCAAAACCCTAAGCTCCCGAAACTCGAAACTCGCCCGTCCCGTTGAACTCCGCGCGGCTCCGTAGCTTCGAGACGCGCACGGGGGAGCCTGGCGACAAGGGCCCGGGAGGGCGCTCTCCCGCGTTGGAGTTTGAAGGTAGACCCTAAACCCTAAACCCTAAACCCTAAACCCTAAACCCTAAATCCCAAAGCCCTAAACCCTAAACCCTAAACCCTAAACCCCTAAACCCTAAACCCCTAAACCCGAAACCCTGTTGGGCACAGGGTTGAGGCTTTCGTCTTCATTTTAGGAGTTTGGGCTGTACCTGAGGGGTTGGAACCCCCTAAACGACGCCCTTCCTAAACCCCCCCCAAACCCCAATGAAAACCCCCAAGCCCCTCTAACAACACTAAACCCAAAACCCAAAACCCTAACCCCGAAGCCCGAAACCCCTAACCCTAAACCCTAAACCCGAAACCCTAAACCCTAAACCCTATTTTAGGCCCCCCTGGCCGGGGCTGAAAGCATCGTCCGCGAAGCCAGGCATCGAGCTGGACCTTGGGGGAGACATAGGGTTTAGGGTTTAGGGTTTAGGGTTTAGGGTTTAGGGTTTAGGGTTTAGGGTTTAGGGTTTAGGGTTTAGGGTCCCTGAGGTCAAAAGCCCTAAACTCCTACGTCCTGTCAAGTTCCTAAGTTCGTACTTCCCACAAGCCCTAACCCCTACCCTCCGAAAACCCTCAACTTCGTTGAGTCAACGTAGAGTTTAGGGTTTAGGGTTATCGACCCTACACCCTAAATCCTAGACCCTAAACCCTAAACCTACACCCTACACCCTAAACCCCACACCCTGCACCCTACATCCTAAACCCTGATCCCCAGACCCTGCGGCAGAAGTGGCCGGGGCAGAACGGGCAGCGCTCCGACGTGAGCAGAACGAGGCCTGGCACCATCCGCGGTGCTTGAGCTGATAAAAAAGACCCTAAGACCTAAACCCCAAAACCTAAACCCTAAGAACTAAACCCTAAACCCTAATAACAAAAGTTGCGGTGCTTGAGCTGATAAGGAATTGTTTAGCACTCTCCCGAAATGTTGGGACGAACGCAGACGTGAGGCACTGGCTGGGCCGAGATCCCACAAGATTTGGTTTGGGGTTTAGGGTTTAGGGTTTAGGGTTTAGGGTGTAGGGTTTAGGGTTTAGGGTTTAGGGTTTAAGGTTTGGGGTTCCACCCGATAAAATCTCGTTAGACGCAAGGATGATACTTTAAAAATAACATATTCAGGTTTAAAGAAACACATGTTTTTGTTCATGTCCAGAACCCCCTAGTACCCGGAGTCGGCCCTTGTTCCCTTTTTCAGAGTTTAGGACCCCTTACAAGCCCCTTGAAGCCAAAAAGGGGCACCCTTTGCATTTCTAGGTTACTCTTGGGTCTAGCCCTAAACCCTCAGCCCTAGACCCTAGGCCCTAAACCCTAAACCCCAAACAAAGCACCGCCCCGGATCCCCGGAAGCCCAAGCAGTGGCAGACAGTGGGTTTAGGGGTTTTCGAAGGGCAGGGTACACATGCGGTGTATCAGCCGGCCCTGGCGGCGTGTTGGAGGGTCGCGGGGAGGGAACCCTCCCTCAAAAACGTAACCTCCTTTCACAAAAACCCCTCCACCCCCCAACCCCCACCTCTCGGCAGCCTGAGCCGGAGGCTCCTAAAAACGGGTCCCCAAAAAGGCCCAAACTGAGGGATCATGCAACTACTCTGAAAGGTTTAGGGGGTTCAGAGGAACATGATCAAGCAACGTGCCTCCACAGCAGTGCCGGGCTCAAAACCCCAGAGACCCGTGAGCCCAGCCAAGACGACCCCCCCCAAGTATCCTTTCGGCTGCCCTACTTAGTGGAGGGTACACTTCAATGCCCTCCACTAAGGTACACTTCAAGTGCTTCAGTTCCTTATGAAGTGGTGCGTCGGGGAGTTCCTACACTGTCGGCTCGCTCCCAAACCTGAGACCTGCCACAAGTTCAGGGGGGGCAGGCTGGGAGGACGAGGGTTCGGTTCAGGGCTTCAGCGTTGTAATCTAGGGTCCTTGAGGGAGGGGGGTTCCATATGGGCTAGGTACCTTGCAAACCTTAGGGAAGCTTCGGGAGCCTTAAGGAGTAGTGAGGAGTGTTGGGGAACTTGGGTTACATGCCCCCCTTGAACTCCCCTGCCTTAAGCACGTAGGGCGTTGAGGGTTTCAGGGCTTGGCGTTGTAGCGTTCAGGTCTACGGGCTCAGGAACTCTGGTTGTAAACCCTAATCCCCGCCTGATCGTTCCGTTGAGGCCCGCAAGGGCTTTCCGCCGTTCCTGCGGCGAGGTTTGGGGCTCCATCTTCCCGGAATTGGGCCTCCGTTTCGGGTTTGTGGCTGTTTCAAAGCTTAGGGTTTAAATAAAAGCTTTCGGTTTAGTGATTGAGGCTCAGAATCTCGGGGCTCAGCTCCACTTAGGGCTTAGGGCTTAGGGTTTAGGGGTTTTAGGGGGCTCTAAGTGCAGGGAAACCCCATGGGCAGTAGCTAATATCATCTCAGAACCGGAAGAAGAAACCCGTATGCTTCTGGGAAACTTCCTTGACCCTAAACCCTAAACCCTAAACCCTAAACCCTAAACCCTGAACCCTGAACCCTGAACCCTGAACCCTGAACCCTGAACCCTGAACCCTGAACCCTGAACCCAGCCGCGCGCCTCGTCCGACAGAGGCTTGCTCGGGTCGCGGTAAAGCTTGAGCTCCTCCAGAAGCCGTGGCTTACGGCGCTCAAGATCTAGGGGAAGTCGCATGAAAGGGGGGGTTTTGAGGGTTTAGGGTTTAGGGTTTGTGTAAACAAGGGAATCTTACTTTTTCGGAAGCACCCACTTGGCTGCGAAATGATCCCCTACCTGCTTGAAAGGGCCCTGAGGTGTTCATATGCTTTGTAGGGTTTATGGGGCTTAGAGTCATTGTATGGATTAGGGGGAAGCTTCATGGTCCCTTAATGTGGTCCCTTACCTTCTTCAAGGGGCTCTGAGGTATGAGTCGTCCTTGGATTTTGCAGGCCATGTTGGGGGTAGATAGAAATCCCCACTTAAAGGCCTTACCCTTAAATATTGTATGGTTTATAGGGTTTACAGGGTTTAGAGGCTTTATAGGCTTTATGAGAAGGCTTGCAGGCTTCGAGTTGTTGGGAGTTGGGAAATTGGGAGCATGTCGTCGTCAAGGACCCTAAACCCAGGAATCCCACACCCCTACAAGGGTTTGGGGTTGATGCTTTGAGAGCTGCAGGCTGACCCTAAGACACAAAACTAAACCCCAAAGAGGTTTAGGGCCCAGGGCTCAGGGAGTCGTAAACCCCAAGCCCTAAACCCTAAACCCTAAACCCTAAACCCTAAACCCTAAACCCTTCCCCTTAACCCCCCAAACCCCCAAACTCCCCCCCCCCTCCCCCTAAGAACCTTCAGCAGGCACTCGCGGAATGCTGCATCGCTGCACGCCATGGCGGCGGGAGTCGGAGGCCGCTCTGAAGCAACACAGAGACCCTAAGACCTTGAATTTTCCCTGAACCCTGAACCCTAAACCCTAAACCCTTAACTCCAATTACTTGGGATCATCTACCCTGCAAATTCGAGGGCTCAGCATCCAAGAGGGGATCGTAGATGCCCTGCTTTAGTCAGCCCTAAACCCTAAACCCTAAACCCTAAACCCACTCAACCCCCTCAAGCCCCCCCCCAACCTTGCAAAACACTTCCAGCCAGCAGCGGCTTTGAAGAGGCACTCGCTCGGGTTCCGTGCTGAGGGTCTTGCGTCCCCAAACCCTAGACCCTACCCTTGACCCTTGACCCTAAACCCTAAACTCTAGGTTGAGAACCCTAAATTTAGGGTTTAGGGTTTAGGGTTTAGGGTTTAGGGTTTAGGGAACTCACTAAACCCGAAACCCTCTGCGTCCCAGGGTTGGGGTTTCGGGTGGGCTTGGGGGGACAGGGAGACTGGGTATCAAGGCAAGCCACGACTTGTTGGAGTTCCGTGCTATGGGGTTTAAGGGGTTTAGGCGGTTCAGGTTAGGGGTCTAGGGTTCAGGGTTTGGAGATTCAGGTCTTTAGGATGTTCTAGAGGTTTAGGAAGGGGTTTAGGGTTTAGGGCTTCAGGTGTGTGGGATTTAGTTTGAGGAGTCTTGGGGGCTGCAGAGACTTTTGGGACTTAGCTTCAGGGTTTAGGTTTAGGGTCATGAGCCGAGAGATGTAGGCTTACGTATTCAGGTCTTAAGGGACCTGGTTTGGGGTTTAGGGTTTGGGGTTTGGGTTTAGGGCTTGGGGTTTCGGGTGCCTTCTTGAAGACCTTGCGGCCGTGATTTGTGCCGGTCTCGGTGTAGTCCCCCACCAAGGTTCTGACCTTCGCAGCTCTAGCACTCCGGGCTGCGTAGGCGAGGGGTTCTAGGGTTGAGGGCGTAGGTGGGTGGGTTTAGGGTTTAGGGTTTAGGGTTTAGGGTTTAGGGTTTAGGGTTTAGGGTTTAGGGTTTAGGGTTTAGGGTTTAGGGTTTAGGGTTTAGGGTTTATTTAGGGTTTAGGGTTGGGTTTAGGGAGGTTTAGGGGGTCGGCTTGAGGGTTCAGGGCTTTGGGAAAACCACTTGTCACCAGAGTTCTTTGAGATTGGGGGGCACTAAGAGCGCGAAATTCTAAACCCTAAGGCCTAAACTTTGAACCCTGAACCTTTGGAACCCTAAAGCCTTGGAACCCTGAACCCTAAACCCTAAACCCTAAACCCTAAACCCTAAACCCTAAACCCTAAACCCTAAACCCTAAACCCTAAACCCTAACCCTAAACCCTAAAACCTTGAACCCTAAACCCTTGAGTTCAGGCTTTGGAGTTTGAGGTTTCACTCACCTCGCGCCGTGACCCCGAAGCCAAGCCTCCGAGCCCTAAAGCCCAACTTTAGGGTTTAGGGTTCAGGGTTTAGGGTTCAGGGTTTAGGGTTTAGGGTTTAGGGTTTAGGGTTTGGGGTTTAGGGTTTAGGGTTCAGGGTCTTAACACAGAAAATTCCTCATGAATCCCGAATACGTCTCCAAACCCCCAAGCCCTCCACCCCTCAACACATGAAAACCTCGGTTTGCGAAACCCTTAAACCCTCTTAAGCCCCTCAACTCTCTCAAACCCCGCTTGAGTTCTCTTAAGTCCCCTCCTAAACCTCTCTCAAACCCTGAAAACTTCCTTGAACCCTCTCAAACCATCTAAACCCCTCTCACACACCTCTTAAACCCACTTCAATCCCCTCCTAAACCCCTCTGAAACCCTAAACCCTAAACCCCAAACCCTAAACCCTAAACCCTAAACCCCAAACCCTAAACCCTAAACCCACTTTTCTTCCCTTCCTGAGACCGCTGCCACGACCTCGTCGGAATCCTTGCCTTGCGTTGAAACGACCTTGGAACTTCAGAGCGCGCCCTCCGGTTGAGGGTTTAGGGTTTAGGGTTTAGGGTTTAGGGTTTAGGGTTTAGGGTTTAGGGTTTAGGGTTTAGGGTTTAGGGTTTAGGGTTTAGGGTTTAGGGTTTAGGGTTTAGGGCCTAGAATTTAGGTTTTAGGGCTTCGGGCTCAGGG
The DNA here is from genome assembly GCA_905221605.1 of Symbiodinium natans. Taxonomy (NCBI): domain Eukaryota; class Dinophyceae; order Suessiales; family Symbiodiniaceae; genus Symbiodinium; species Symbiodinium natans. The sequence continues at coordinate 115,723 of CAJNDS010002148.1, forward strand.
CTTACCAACTTAGGGCTTCGGGTTTGAGGGGCACAGGGTCGACAGGCTGGAAGGCCTTAGGGTTGCAGGGGGGTTTATGGGGTTTGCTGAATTGGGTTTGGGGAGGGGCTTCTAGGGATCTTGAAACATCTCCGGAGGCTTGTCTAAGGGTCGAGGGTTTAGGGTTTAGGGTTTTGGGTTTAGGGTTTAGGGTTTAGGGTTTAAAGTACCAGGTACAAGGCTTTAGGCTATCGGGCGCTGGGATGCTTTAGGTTGAAGGATCCCGCTTGGCTCGAAGTCTAGGCTGACGGGACAGAGGGTTAGGGGTTTGGGGTTTGGGGTTTAGGGTTTAGGGTTTAGGGTTTAGGGTTTAGGGTTTAGGGTTTAGGGTTTAGGGTCTAGGGTCTAGGGCTCGGCCCCCCCAGGCCCAAAGATCTCCGAAGCCCGCAGCCCCTCCGAAGCCCGAAGCCCGAGGTGATGGGCGTGGGGGCCTGCAGTTCAAGGCTTTTTGACCCCCGGAAACTTCAAGCAGGCTTCGGTCAAAATCCCCAAAACCCCGCCCCCCCCCCCCCCCCCCCCCCAAAAAAAAAAAAAAAGAGCAAATCTGGGGCTCCCACGTAGGTCTCCTTTGGGGTAACGGTCGCTGGGGCCACGATGGTCGTCGCTCCCTGCGCGCTTCGGATAGGGGGGGCCCACTCTCAGCCCCAAAAATGGCTTTTCGAGTGAAGAGGCTTTAAACCCTAAACCCTAAATCGTGAGGGGTTTAGCCCTCTACAAACCCCTTCAAGCGCCTGGGGATGTGCAGGAAACTCTCACCAACCACTAGGGGCTTAGGCTCGGCGCAGGGTGCGAGGTAAACCTAAACCCCAAACCCTAAACCCTAAACCCCAAACCCTAAACCCTAAACTCGAAACCCGAAACTTTCCTAACCCGCTTCGGATTCAGGGATGATTGGGTTTGGGGGGTGTGGAATGCCCCTAGACTGAGCCAAGCCCGCATTCCTCCCTCCCAGGCGGTCGCCTGCCATGCCGTGGCTTTCTGCCTTGTGTAGGGTTTAGGGTTTAGAGTCTAGGCTTTAGGGTTTAGGGTTTAGGGTTTAGGGTTTAGGGTTTAGGGTTTAGGGTTTAGGAGGGCTTCAGGGGGTTTGGGTTTAGGGCTGTAGGGCTTTGGGCTTTAGGGGTGTAGGGCTTCTAGGCGTGTGGGGGTTGGGGTTTCGGGTTTTCGGGCTTTTGGGACTTGGGGGTTCGCACAACTGCTCAGGACACCCCGCCCATGCACCCTCAATAAAATTCCTTTAGCTCCACAGGCCTTACTTCAGGTGAAGGTTCAGGGCTTAGGCTGTGTCAGCTTCGGGCCTACAGTTTCGGGGGAAACTCCAACATCTCCACTCTGGCGTTCTCCATGTGCCCAATGTCGCCGGGCAGAACTGCCCCATTTCCGGCAAGATGATGTTCTTGATGTAGGCAATCTTGTCCTCTGTCGTGCCCGTCTTGGGAGCTGATTTCCCGGCTCTCAAGCCGGCCGATGTTCAAGCATCTTGTGGGTGTGGGGGGGGGGGTAGGGGGTGAACCCTAAACCCTAAACCCCAAACCCTAAACCCTAAACCCGAAGGCCTGTCAGGTCTCATCAAGGGGGCACAGCAGGAATCGTGCAAGGTGCCGGCGCTCCAAGGAGGGGTTTACGGCTGAAGGCCTAAAGTTTAGGGATTTAGGGGTTTAGGGGTTTAGGGTTTAGGGTTTAGGGTTTAGGGTTTAGGGTTTAGGGTTTAGGGTTTAGGGTTTAGGGTTTAGGGTTTAGGGTTTAGGGGTTTAGGGTTTAGGGTTTAGGGTTTAGGGTTTAGGGTTTACATCAACCAACCCGCGAGCCCTGCCCTGCAACTGCGGGAGCCCTGGACCCAACCGCGGGGTTTCCGAAAATACGGGGCCGCGAATATAAGGGGTCTAGGGGGTTTAGGGGTTTGGGGTTTAGGGGTTTAGGGGTTTGGGGTTTAGAGGATTCTCTCATTTGAAGGACCCCAAGAAGGTGCCCCTAAGTTCGGAAACCCCCAAGTATTGCCTTCACAACCAACATTCCACACCGCCTCACCTCCTTCCACAAAATGTGCAAAAAGAACCCTAAGGCTCCAAGCCCTTAATTAAACTCTCGACCCTGAAAAACCCAACCTATAAACCATGAAATCAAACCCTCTATATAAACTCCGAAACCCACAGCAGACACCACAAACAAAGCAAAAAAAAGTAAACACAACTTTTGAAGCCATGAAGGCTAGAACCCTAGAACCCTAGAACCCTAGAACCCTAGAACCCTAGAACCCTGAACCCTGAACCCTGCAGCCCACAGCCCTAAACCCCAAACCCTAACCCTAAAACCCAAAACCCTAAACCCTAAACCCTCAACCCTAAACCCTAAACCCTAAACCCTCAACCCTAAACCCTAAACCCTAAACCCCCAAAAGGCCACCACAGCCCACAACCAGGGCCCCCGGCTGCGCCGCCGCAGCCCAGCCCGCAGGGCTAACTGCGGGAGCAGCGGGACGCGCTTGGGCTTGCCACCCCTGCCTGGCTTGGGTTTAGGGTTTAGGGTTTTGGGTTTTGGGTTTTGGGTTTAGGGTTTTGGGTTTAGGGTTTAGGGTTTAGGGTTTTGGGTTTAGGGTTTTGGGTTTAGGGTTTAGGAGGGTGTTGGAGGTTTGAAGGGCATAAGGGTTCAGAGTTTTTAGTGTTTTGGGGGGGGGGGGGGTTGAGGGGTTCAGGGCGTCGAGGAGTTTAGGGCCTAGGGGTTCAGGGTTTTCAGGGTTTCGGGGCTTGGAGGGGTTTGGGGGTTCAGGATTGTGGGGGTTGGAGTGTAGGGTGTAGGGTTCATCTTTTAGATTGGTTTGGGCCATACCTCTTCTTTCTCTTGCTTGCGCAAGCAACAACAAAAGGCGAAAGGGTATAAGAACACTGAAAACAAAAGATTCAAAGTCAATATTTTAAAATGTGTAATCTTAAATCGAGCAAATCCAGATGAACATCACACATATGAATGTCTCGAGCTTTGTCACGGTATTCAAGAATACGCCTTGAATCACACGAAGAGTCCCTGTGATTGATGCCAGGAAGAACCGTTTAGGGTTTAGGGTTTAGGGTTCAGGGTTCAGGGTTTAGGGTTTAGGGTTTAGGGTTTAGGGTTCAGGGTTTAGGGGTTAGGGTTTAGGGTTTAGGGCTTAGGGCTTAGGGTTTAGGGTGGGTTGAGGGTTGAGGCACCCTGGACCCTCACGTCACCCTCAACCCCAAACCGGTCGTGCGCGGGGTCACCCCCTCTAAGTTCGGGGTCCTTCTTACCCCCAAACCTTCAGACGTGAAAGCCAGTGAAAGCCCTCAACACTTAACGCACTGCAACCCTAACCTCCAAAACCCCTAAACCTTTCAGCGCCAACAAACCCTACAACTCCAAACCCTGAGCCCTAAACCCTACACACCTACACCGTAACCCGAAACCCTAAATCCTAAACCCTAAACCCTAAACCCTAAACCCTAAACCCTAGCCCTAAACCCTAAACCCAACTCCAAACACGAACAGCCCCCTTCAAACTGGATGGGCTCACTGCTGCCGCCAGGCCATGGCTCCCCCTGGCTCGGCATTTTTGGGCTTGGGCCCTGAAGGGTTGCGGGGTTTAGGGTTTAGGGTTTAGGGTTTAGGGTTTAGGGTTTAGGGTTTAGGGTTTAGGGTTTAGGGTTTAGGGTTTAGGGTTTAGGGTGGAGGGATTGAGGATTTAGGGCTTTTGGGGATGTTTAATTCTTTTTTGGGATGCAGAGCTACTGCTGTCATATGGAGGCCCAGACTGGGTCCATACTTAGACTTCCATGTAGGTTTTGGGATAGCTGTGAGCTCTTAATCCTGAAACCGGAAGCGCATGAGAACCCAAACACCAAGCCCTTCAAACCTACACACCCTAAACCCGAAACCCTAAACCCCTACACCCTAAACCCCAAACCCACCCCATCTATTGAGGTTGAGCTGGAGAGTCAAGGGACTCAAGACCTCAGAGGTTAGGGGGGTTATTTATTGGCTGCGTAGGTATACAGGGACTATATTATATGGGGTTTATTGGGGAATAAGAGTAAGGGCGCCTCAGAACCCTTGAACCCTTAAACCCCTAGAATGTAGGGTTTAGGGGTTTAGGGCTTAGGGTTTAGGGTTTAGGGTTTAGGGTTTAGGGTTTCGGGTTGAGGGTTGAGGGTTTATCAAGGCCAACCCTGGTCGGAAGCCTGAGCCTCCCCCTCCTTGGAGGTTCATGGTGCCTAGGAACTAGTTGTAACTGTACTTATAAGCCCACTTATCAAAGCCTTAAGTGCCCTTATATGGTTATAAGTACGGTTCCTAAACCCTAAACCCTAAACCCTAAACCTTAAAACCCTAAACCCTAAACCCGCAACCTAAACCCTAAACCCTAAACCCTATAAGTACAGTTAGAATTCGTTACTAGGTACCATGAGCCTCCCCCTCCTTCCATCGCCGAGGCACCTCGACAAAATTGGCCCGGCCAAGTCCCGTAATACTATTGGCTGGGAACCTCGGCTGCGAAGGTTTAGGGTTTAGGGGTTAGGGTTCAGGGTTTAGGGTTTAGGGTTTAGGGTTTAGGGCTTAGGGCTTAGGGCTTAGGGCTTAAGGCTTAGGGCTTAGGGCTTAGGGCTAAGGGTTTAGGGCTAAGGGTTTAGGATGGTTTAGGGTTTAAGGTACACCCTTCAGATCCCCCGGCAAGGAGCCCCAAAAACCGCAAACGTGAATTCTTCAAGCATTCAACAAAGACCTGCTGAAGGATCTAAAGGTTAGTCCGTCGGAGGGTTTAGGGTTTAGGGTTTACGGTTTAGGGTTTAGGGTTTAGGGTTTAGGGTTTAGGGTTTAGGGTTTAGGGAATAGGGTTTAGGGTTAAGGGAGGGACTGTCCTACCCAAGACCAGATAAAGGCTACTTACTCGACCACACGGCATCTCCACCCAAAACCTGAAACTTCTGCGCAAGGTTTTGAGGGCACGAGAAGGGCTTCAGGGCTGCAGGGGTTATAGGGCTTCAGGGCTAAGCGAAACCCCAAACCCTGAACCCGAAACCCTGCACCCGAAGCCCCAAGCTCAGGCAGGGCGCGAGGAAGATCCGGGGCAGCCGACAAGTGGGACGATGACGCTGAGAGCCACGAAGGGCGGGCCCGCGGCGAACATTTTCCGTCTAAACCCTTTAAAGGCTTTAGGGTTCAGGGTTTGGGGTTCAGGGTTTCAGGTTTAGGGTTTAGGGCCCGAACTGCTGAACCCTGAAGACGCTGTTCTGTACTCCAAAAGGACCCCAAAAAAGGCCCCCACAATGTAACCCGACCCCCCACATCCTCAACGCCAGACCAGCCCTCAGCCGGTTTCAGGTTTGGAGGACATCCGTCGACCGCTCAAGGTTAAGGGGGACGCAGGCTTGACTCCAAAAGCCCTAAGCTCTAGGCCCGAAAACCCTAAACCCAAACACCTCAAACCCTCCACCCTAACACCCTAAACCCTAAACCCAACATTCGGAACCCTAAACCCTAAACAGCCCCAAACCGGAAAACTTGGTGTTGGGGGTTGAGGGGGTTGAGAGCTTGAGTGTTGGGCACTGTGGCTGTTCCTGGGGGCGTGCGGCCTGAAGGCCTAGCAGTTTAGGGTTTAGGGTTTAGGGTTTAGGGTTTAGGGTTTAGGGTTTAGGGTTTAGGGTTTAGGGTTTAGGGTTTAGGGTTTAGGGGTTAGGGGTTAGGGGTTAGGGTTTAGGGTCAGGAGGGTGGAGGGTTGAGGGTCGGTTCAGGGTTGCCACAAGGGTTCAGGGTTCAGGGGTTTGGGTCCCTTGCTACATAACCCTTACGTACACTATATATAACAAGGACCCATACTGGGGATCCCGATAAACCAAGGCAAGGGCCCACACTTAGGGCCCATGGTTCCAACCTTAGAGTACAGGCCTTGCGGTCTAGGGTTTAGGGTTTAGGGTTTGGGGTTTAGGGTTTAGGGTTTAGGGTTTGGGGTTTGGGGTTTAGGGTTTAGGGTTTAGGGTTTGGGGTTTAGGGTTTAGGGTTTAGGGTTTTGAGGATTGAGGGTTGAGGTTTCGGAGTTTAGGGCTGAAACTGCCGAAGACCATGGCTCCGGAACCCTAAGCCTCTTAGGCCCTACACTTGGAGCCCTCAACCCTCGAACACAAAACTTTACAAAGCCCACCCTAAAGCCCCAAACCCTGTAAACGGTAAGCTCCCTTGCCTCTGAAACCCTCAACCCTAAACCCCAAACCCGAAACCCTGAACCCCAAACCCTAAACCCTAAACCCTAAACCCTAAACCCTAAACCCTAAACCCTAGACCCTAAGCCTCCGAAACCTCACAGCGCAAGACGGCCGACGGGGGGGGTGAAGGCGGCGCGTGCCCTGGCCAACGAGGCAAAACCGGAAGCGCCCTCCTGCTGCCAAGTCCTGGCGGCAGGCTTTGTGAGGGTTTTTATGTCCGCAGTTTAGGGGTTGAGGGTTTAGGGTTTAAGGGTTTAGGGTTTAGGCCGGTTTAGGGTTTAGGGTTTAGGGTTCAGGGTTTAGGGTTTAGGGTTTAAGGTTTGGGGTTTAGGGCCGCACGCTACACCCTCAACCCTTGAAGCTACTAATATCGTCCCCATCGTCCGCAGTCATGTCAATGATGATGAACATGAAAGCTCTCAAAGTTTTGAATGTTTAGGGATTTCGGGTTACAGGGCTAAACCCGAAACCCACTGTCCTGGCCCTAGCTCTGGTTGCGCCACTAGCTTCAGCAGGGTAGCCGGCACTGAGAACCTCGTGACTTTGGCGAAAAGTCGCAAGCTTAAAGGCTTAGTGCAGAGGGTTTAGGGTTTAGGGATGTCTAAGCCCGAAACCCCAAACATCCCAAAACCCTAAACCCTCAACCCTAAACCCTAAACCCTAAACCCTAAGCATCCCTAAATCCTAAACCCTAAAAGGGTCTTAAAGTTCAGGGTTTCTTAGGGGGTCCGGATCTTCAACATCAAACTACAGAGTAGTGCTGACATCGTAGAGAGATTCGTCTTTGGGTGGAAGGTCTGGGCATTTAACTCGCACAGACGCAGCAGAATCCTAAACCCGGCCATAAATCCTACATCCCATTTCCTCGTCGTGTAGGATACCAATGAGCTTCACAAAGACTATCCCTGGAAGCATAACCCTCAACTCCACGCATCAAGACCCTGAACGATTCATGCCCACAGGCTTGGCTCACGTGCCGGAGTTTCCGAGCTTCAGGTTGTACTTGGAGGTTCATGGTACTTAGTAACTAATTATAACTGTACTTATGACTGTACTTATAACCATAGTAGGGCACTTAAGGGGCTTATAAGTGGGTTATAAGTACAGTTATAATTAGTTACTAAGTACCATGAACCTCCAAGTAAGGTTGAGGCTTCAGGGTGTCTCCTTGTCTTGAACCCCCTGACGAAACCGACTCAACATGTGGGATGCCGCTCTGACCTGGTAAGATTTCTGCTTCCAGTCCACTGGGCGCAGTGCGCGAGAGTGTCCGCACGACACGGGCGCCACCAAAGGGATCTGCTCCATTGCCATCACACAAAGACCAACCTGTGAACCCCCAAACCATACAAGATGGCAGGTTATACCCCCCCCCCTAGAAGACAGGCCCTAAACCCTAAACCCCAGACCCTAAACCCTAACACCTAAACCCTAAATGGAGCCTCTGCCCTCAAGCCTTCAGCTTCGAGCTGCCACTCGACTCTTTGTGGGGTATACCTCTCGAGGTTCCCGACGCCATGACACACTGAGCTCAAGATACTTTGAGCCAGTGTATGACGGACCAAAGGATACGTGGAGGTTTCCGAAATTAGGGGTACCTTATTGGGGTGCTTGCTATAATGGAATCCTACTATTTGGGGGTCTGTTTTGGGGGCGGGTCCCCTATTCTCGTAAACACATGGAAGACAGTCAACTTTTTCGACTAAACCCTCAATCTTGGAATTGGAAACCCTAAACACTAAACCCTAAACCCTAAACCTTAAACCCTAAACCCTAAACCCTAACCCCTGGGCTTTATGCTCGGCAAACCGATCCCTGCGCCACCGGACCTTATGCCTCGGTCCCTTGCATCGCCCGCGGTGCGCGCGCTGGAAACTGCACGATCCGATGTTCAGGTCTAGGGTTTAGGGTTTAGGGTTTAGGGTTTAGGGTTTAGGGGTTAGGGGTTAGGGGTTAGGGGTTTAGGGTTTAGGGGTTTAGGGTTTAGGGTTCAGGGTGTTCGGGTTCTTAAGTTCAGGGACTAAGCGACAAATTGACACACAAATCCCCAAGAAGAGCACGTCAGTGACACCCCTCGGCTGCCCCGGCGATGCTCGTTTTTAGCACGAGGTGCAAGATTCTAAACCCAAAGCCCTAAACCCTAAACCCTGAACCCTAAACCCTAAACCCTAAACCCCAAGCCCACATGAACCTCGTGTTGGCCTGCCACACCTAACACTCAATCGAAACTGCCACGTGCAGCACGGCTCGCCGCTTTGGCGCAGGGTCGGCCCGAGATCTCTGATGTGGGGTTAGGGTTTAGGGTTTAGGGTTTCGGGTTTAGGGCTTAGGGTTTCCGAAATTCCTTGGTGGTTCATGGCACTTATTAAACCAATGATAACTGTACTTATAACTGTACCTTAGAACCATATTAGGGCCCTCAAGGGGCTTATAAGGGTCATAAGTGCAATTATAATTGGTTAAGAAGTACCATGAACCTCCAAGTAGGGGTGGGCAGTAATAACGCTCTCTATCTCTCATTCATGCGTTTATCCCCCTTTCTCTATTCTTATTATTCTTATTATTATTATGATTATTATTCTTCTTCGTATTCTTATTATTATGATTATTACTATTACTAGGGGCTGCTATACAATAGCCCAAATTCTGGGATTTTAAGGGATTTTTAGTGCTCTTAATAGTTGTGATTTCGTGAGTGAAAGAGCCCCTTTAATTTCTTATGTCTTTCTTCATCACTTTCCTCGCGTACTTCTTCCTCATTCAGATATTACATTGTTTTCTTCTATTTGTTCATATAGCTCTTATTAGTACGTACTATTATTAAGTGTATTTTCACACATTCAATCACTTCTACTTCCAGTACCTTATTGGGTCCCTAGTACAAGGGATCCTATCATTTGGGGATCTACATTGGGGCTCCGCGATTTTCGTAAACCCCCATATGCTCCTGATGATGTGGCGACAAGGAGGCAGCGTGATGACGGTGATGGCGATGACACTGGAAATGCAAATTAGGAAAACTTTTCCGCTGCTGATGATGATGATGATGATGATGATGATAACGGTGGCACTGACGATGATCGTGGTGATGATGGCCTAGGACTAAGAAACCTGCCAGAATGAACGGCCGGCCGAACACAGCTCGGATGTCTAAAAAAAACAAAGTATGCACAACAACCAAACGATGTTACAGCAAGTAACGCACACTTGATGTCAGCAGGTTCCTGCGGACAGGACGCTTTCCCCTCAAACTACATGCTCTATCATGCCCTGCATGAGACCAAGTCATGTTATATGTATTCGAGACTTTGGTTCTTTCCCCACATAGCGTGAGCTTTGGAGCAGATTGGGATTTAGCTCCGACTCCTTTAAACCCAAAACGTCCAGACCCGAGAATCTGAGGCATAGCCGGGAATCAATGACCTTCACCCCCCAAAAAGTAGCACAAGAGACAACCCTAAACCCCAAACCCCAAACTATAAACCCCAAACCCCAAACCCCCAACCCCGCAACAGGGTTATTGCATGTCGTGTTCAGCTACTTGAGCCGTGGTTCGTCTTTGTGAGCACTCGCCACGTCTAGAGCCCGAGTCTTCGTGCTTTAAGGACTCTAAGGTTTAGGGCTTAGGGTTTAGGGTATAGGTCTGGGTTTAGAGTTCAGGGTCATGATCAGTAGGGTTGCCTGGCAGAGCCCTTATCTACTACTTGCATCAAGATGCAGTCAACATGCTTTGGCTGGAAGTGCACCCCGAAACAAAAACTTCCAAACCCTAACATCTAAAACCTCAAAAACCCCCTCCCTGTAAACCCTAAACCCTGGTCAGGAAGATGGGCACCCTCGCAGTACGAGCTGCGGGCGAGCACCCTGACCTATGGAGGAAGCCTCATGCGAAAAGTCCCACGGCGAACGAACCCTAAGCTTTGGGGTTTGGGGTTTAGGGTTTAAGGTTCAGGGTTAAGGGTTTAGGGTGCTGGGAAGATCAGCGATCGCGCCGCGAACGGGAAATGAGTTACGGAGAATCCTGGGGTTTAGGGTTTGCGGCTGCAACGTTTGGTTAGTCTACTATCTGGTGGGGGTCTTTAGGCGTACCGTCAGAGCGGCAAAGAAGTGAATGATGACTGCAATGATTCGTGGATCCTGCAGAATATCCATCCGATACAAAGAGGCGCAGGGGTTCTTTAACGGGGACTCCCTTAGATGAGGGTCCATTTGGGGGTCTCCCATACTTACAAAAGCCCCCCAGATGTGGTGCACGCAACTTTGGCCGGGTGTGAATACAAGTCGCTGCGGTCACAAGGCTGCCCGAGGCAAGCAAAGTCAAGCTGCGGGGTTTTGGTTCTTCTGGGATCTCTTTTGGTTATAAGTAGAAGGCTCCCTGCGGTCTAGGGGTGGTTAAAAAACTTCAAGGCTCAGCCTTTAGGGCTACCCCTCCTCTCGCTTTTCTTCCTCCTCCTGTCCTTCACACTGCTCCTCGAAGTCGGACAAGAATAGCCGGACAATCATGAGCAGGTGCTTTCTCCACCGATTCCCTTCGTCTTCGTATTCGCAGTTCGTTTTCTCTTGAGTTTTCAAGTCAGCCAAAGTCTTCAGAATCACAGACCAATGTCTAGAAGCGTGCTCGTGCGAATCGTGGGGTGTAAAATCCAGCTCCACAACGGCTTTCTGTTGTCTACGCTCCACGTCCACTAATTGCAGCAGCTCAGTGTACACTGCCTTCCGTACTGTGGGGTCCGTCTCGTAATTCAGTAAGATGCTGTCCTTTCTGGCTGCCAGATGGCGTGCCGTAACAAACTTCGCTTTCTGTAAGTCGTACTGAGCTGACAGTTCAAGTACATATTCAGGCTTTGACTTTGCAAGGCGCTGCAAAAAGCCCTCACATCGGTTCTTCAGTCCCAGGATTTGGTACTCATCTGCATACCCCAAAAGCAGCTCAAGATTCTCCTGCGTGATGGGGGGTGGGAGAGATCCACCCCGCAGATCTAAGTGCTCCAGTACCACCCTGAAGTCATCCAGGGCCTTGTCCCTAAGCACAATGCGCCCAGACTGAGCTTCCTGCATGCCGGATTGCAGCATGCGTGTGAACACCTCCGAAGCCGCCATTAGGACATGGGAGTGCACTTGGATCACGCCTCCACTTCGACGTCGGCTTCCATCGAGAAGCGGGCCCGTTTCGGCAAGGGCTCCACATGGCTCCACCATGGCGACCAGCGTGGGACAGATCTACGTGAACTAAACAACACGGCGCATTTCGGGGTTTGAGGACTCGGGCATACGCCCTGAAACCCGAAAGCTGTAAACCCCACACCTTTTCAATACTGAACTCGGGTCTCTCCACTTTGGCGATGCAAGGCGCATGTGTGATTGCATTGCCGCAACTTCCATTCATTCTAGAAACCCCAGAATCATATGCTTTCAATTACGATGGGAACCCAAGTGGGTTGAGTGTTACCCTAAACCCTTGAACCCTAACCACATCAATCAAAAGCTGTGAGCCTCCGAATCCGACGGCAGAAGTCTTAAGCTCCTAAGCCATAATATGCCATAATCCATCAGCCCTAAACCCTGAACGCCTTACCCCTTACAAGTCCTAGGCTACTTGCAACCCGAAGACTACATGGACCCCCCCAAAAACAACTGTCAGAACGGCCTCCAACTGCAATATGTGACGGGAACTTCTTGATGGAGGTCCAGGCAACCTCCTAACTAACCCGTTTAAACCAAGATAGTAAGCGTATAGGGCTTGAAATTCCGGTCAGACTCAATCATGACCTGCCAATATCAACCCGAAACACTGTAATAAATTACAGGACGCAGCATATGTCGCGCCTTGGCTACTTGAAGGGGTTCGGTTTTGTTGCCCCTTTGGGGGACGGCTCACGCCCACACACAGCATCCTTCCATACCCGAGCCTCTGCCTGTTTTCATGAATCTCACTTGGTATGTCCTCTTCTTTCTCCTTTTTGTCTCTCATTCTGGAGAGCGGTGACAGCGTTGTCACATCTACCTCAGAGGTCTTCGACCACTCAGGTCTCACCTTTGCACTCTGGAGGCCTCACTTCTGCGAGAACGTCAATGGCCACATCTGCTTGACATTGCTTGACCACCCTCACGGCCAGCCCAGATGACCCCCTCCGACCCCGAAAGCACCGACGCCAGCGTCAGCAGTTTCTCCACAGCCAGGCATCCACATCACTGTGGGGTTCTTGTTTTTTTTGGCACGCCCCGCCCGCTTGCCCCCGCCACCGCCACCGCTTGGCCACCCGCCCACCCCGCCCGCCCGCGCCGCCCGCTGCCCAGCGCCGCCGCGCCCGCGCAAATCACCGCGTCACGCTCGCAGACACGCTCCCAGCCCCCAAAACCTCGCAAATAATACACTGCGTCACGCTCACAGGGCTTCCCAATTCCGGATACCGTGGTTGGGGGGCTTCTCTTTAGGACCCCGGTGTTGTCGGCAGGCACAAAGTCCCCCCTCACCCAAAAACCCTGGCAAATACCGTGCTTGAGGACTTCCCGACAACGAAAACCTCGCAAATACCGTGGTTTGGGACTTCTCTACAGGACCTGGGTGTTGTCGGCGCGGGCAAAATCCCCTACACCAAAACCCTCGCAATGCTTGAAGGCTTTCTGACCCCGGAAACCTTGCAAATACCGGGGTTAAGAGCTTCTTTATAGGGCCTCGGCATTGTCGGCGCGCGCAAAGTCCCCCCACACCCAAAACTCTCGCAAACACAAACATGGCTTGCGGCTGCGCGTATTTCGTGTTTATTTGTTGTGTGTTGTCCATGGTTGCTTCAAATTTTCTTTATTGCGCCAGTTTCTCTCATGTTGATCACTTCCACAAGAAAGCTGCCTGCGGAGGTCGTGGTTCTCAGTAATTGCTCTTTCCACGTTGAAAGCTTGTCTGTGGGCCAGAGTCGCCTGAGTGTAGCAGTCTGGAAAGCGCCAAAAATAGAAGAATTCGCGGCCCCAAACCTGGGGCCGCCAAACGGCCCCAATTTTGGGGTCGCAGTTTCACCCCCCCCCCCCCAATCTAGTTCCAAATTGTATTGCGGGAGCTGGGTCCATTTCGCAGCCCAATTTTTGGGGCCGCGAGACGGCCCGTTTTTTTGGCCCTTGAATTTGAGCCTGTGGGCACAAGCAACCGGATCGCACCTGCCCTTTTTCTAGTAACTTTGGGCAGCGTCGCGCTGAGCGTGCGGGGGCTTGTCCGAAGCAGCTGCGCGCTCGTCTTTGTAATGCTGCACTGAGGCAGAACTGCAACTGTGGAGGCCCGTCCTGGCGAAGCCAGAATTGCTTGTGTTTTGCGGCCCTGAAAGCGGGGTCGCCCGACTTCCCCGTAACTTGGGCTTCGTCCTGGCAATGCTGCTGGCCCGCCAGTTGAGCTGCAGGTCTTTGTTGGTGTTTTCTGTGGATAGGAGTCACGCTTCAAGCTCTGGGGAGTTGACCAACGTGGCCTCAACGTTTTCTGCGGTTGTGCAGGGTCGTTTGCTAGACATTGCAGAATGAAAGTTTTTGGCAGGCTTGGGCTTTGAACAGCAAAGATATGTAAGCGTGTTGCAGGCCCGGATTTTAAGTTGCCATGCGCCCAATGAAGAAGAAGATTTTGGGGAAGGGCGACGTCCCCAGCGACAGGGTTGTGCACGTGGGTTTGGAGTGGGTTTGACCATGTTTTGAAGGGACTGAGAATAGCGGGTGGGTTTGGGGTGGGTTCGGCGTGGGTCTGGGGTGGGTTTGGCTGGGTTTGACCATGCTTTGAATGGACTGGGGTGGGTTTGACCGTGTTTTGAATGGACTCGGGGTGGGTTGGACCTGTTTAGAAGGGGTGCGGGTGGGCGGGGTGGGTTTGACCGCGTTTTGAAGGTGGGATGGCTTTGGGGTGGTTTTGACCATGCTTTGACGGGGCTGGGATGGGTTTGACCATGTTTTGAAGGCGCTGAGGGTAGCTTTCGGGTGGATTTGGGGTGGTTGACCTCTTTTGAAAGGGTTGGGGTGAGGGGGGCTTGACTGTGTTTTGAAGAAGAGGCTGGGAAGGGGGCTTGATTTCCACAGCAAGTGCTAGGAGACCGAGTTCCTGCCTCGGCTTAACCTGCTTGAGAACATAGCGAAGGTCACTTTCCTGCTGCGTGACGGAGGCCCTCCACCCCCGTAGAGTCTTAGCAAAACGGACCAAGGTGGCGAGCCTGCCCGCGAACGGCGGAGTCGTTGTGTTCCCGAATTAAAAAAACAATATTAATGTTTTGTTATTCCGGGAAACCTAGGACTCCACGGCACTCTATTGGTAAATTGCAATTTGCGAGGACTCCGCCGACTCCGCCGAGGCTTGTCACGCCGACTCCGCCAGAGCTTCAGTAGGTGCCCTTCTAATCTTGATTAGCGACGCCGCGTCTGTGCGCAGGGGTAGAGTTGCGGGAAGAGCACGTGACTATTAGCTAGAAGTGTATCAGATAGTAGAAGCAGAAGGGTCGCCAACCACTTTTTTCAATTGTTCAGGCGCCAGGTCGATGGAAAGGGCCATTGCGCTTCGACAGGTCCGGTATGTTCTATAAACTAGTTGTGCTTGCTAGCGGTATAGCCGGAGGCTTCAAAAGGCTGCGAGCTTCGCTCCACGCTTTATTTTTCTCAGGAGTGCCGGAAATCCTCACCAACGTCCACTCGAGGAAACAGCAACGATGCACAAAACAGGTTGATGGGTGGGACCATGTTACCCCACCCATGACTGACCGAAGCAACACTTTGCCCAACACGAGAAAAAGTAGGTGACAAAACACAAGATTGACACAATTTCGCTCCGGTCATTCTCAACATGCTGCAAAGCAAGATGTGGCCTGTACGGAGAAAACTGACACCAGACAGCTTTTTCAGCCGCCCATACGAAAACATGACTGCGCGAGTGTGAACCAAGAAGCCCAGATGAGCTTGCTGCAAAAGAGATGCCCTACAAGTGAGACTACCTGCCAGTACATATGCTGTGCTACGGCCCGCCCCGAGAGCCCACTTTCTTGTAACGAGGTCTTGAATGTTCTTCTGGCCAGTGCCGGTGAGACAGAGAACCCCAAAAATTGGGGTGGGTGGGTGAGGAAACTTGACTTTCTCGCTAGCAAGCACAACTCTAGAGCCAAAATGACGCACGAACATAGTTTATAAAACATACATGAACAAGTACATGATACGTTCTATAAACTAGTTGTGCTTGCTAGCGGTATAGCCGGAGGCTTCAAAAGGCTGCGAGCTTCGCTCCACGCTTTATTTTTCTCAGGAGTGCCGGAAATCCTCACCAACGTCCACTCGAGGAAACAGCAACGATGCACAAAACAGGTTGATGGGTGGGACCATGTTACCCCAAATTAAACTACCCAGCAACCTCGCACCGGAAAAAACCCCAAACCTAAGTGAGGTTGTTCGGCACTCCCTGCTCCGCACAGACCATGGAAGGTGAGCCCCTTCGGGGAAGACAGAAATTTTTGGACGAGGCAACCAAAGGGCCTCGAGTGACAACCGCACTCTGTCCTTTTCAAGGCAGTCAGGGGGAACCTCATACTCAGCAGGACGAGACAAAGCATCAGCCTTGACATTGCGTTCCCCGGAAATGTGTGACACATCCAGCGTTGTTCTATGTACAGCTGCCAGCAAAGAGATCCTTTCCAGGAAAAAACAGAGGGGCCGAGAGGTGGAGAAAGAGGCATTCACCCCTGCTTCTGCACCTGTGTTGTCTGATGCGGAACGTAGCTGCAAAGGGATTCTGGCGCAAGGTAAAAGAGAAGATGTTGCCAAAATCAGCGCCCCCTGGGCGAGCGCTTCATAGCAAGCAATATCAAGCTGCATATCCGCTTGCACGGGAATCTCAAGGGCCCTAAAGGCACTGTAGGGAAAAGTTTCGCGAAACCAGCGCTGGCCTATCGTGGGGTGAGAAACGTACCCACCAATGCAGCACACCGAGCCGTGTGCACTTGCATCTGCCTCAAAGGATGCGTTGCCTTGAGGGCGCATGCTGCAAAATGGGCACACATGCAAAAGCCAGTGTTCAAACAAGCCTAAAATGCGTACTGATTCGGGGCTCAATTTGCGCTTTGAACTGGATTGACTTGACACACGCATCCAAACTCGCCTGTCTGTAATGCGCACTCGATCCAAGTCAGACAATGTTGATAGATCCTGATGACGGACTGACAAAAGTGTGCTGTGGAGCGGAATTGCTGTACCTGGAGGGACCGACTTGAATTGCAGGGAATCCGTCAAGTGGTGACGAAGCTGTGGCCAAACATCTGGGGCCACCGAGTAATTGGTAGCGGCGGGGCTGAAAAGATCATGATAGAAGGTGTACAGAAGTGACTTCATTGTCGGGAAAAGGTGCGCCGCCCAAAGAGCCAGCCCGACAAACCTCTCCAAATCCTTACGTGAAATTTTTGGATTACGCTGAAGGTCTTGAACCATCCCCAAAAGTTTTAACCGTTTCTCCTCTGCAAGCGACACAACACCGGAGGTGTAGCAGAAACACCACCCTATCCAATGAACCCGAGAGCTAACTTGAAGTTTCTTCCAACTCAAGGGTACCCCCAGTACCTGGAGGAAGAGGCAGATCATCGCCCCCGTTGCTGGCAAGACGGCTTCCGCCTGAGAGAATAGGTAGTCGTCCACAAACAAGTGGCCTGCATGGCTGAACCAAATCAAGATGTGCAACAACCGAAGCAGGCATGAACCTAAGCGCCCCCACCAATGCTGTGCAAAGACCGCCTCGAATGGGGCCACGCGATAGAAGTACAAAGAATCTGCAAAAGCGAAACCTAGGAGACCCTGCTCGGACTCCTTGACAACGCATCTTTTGTGAGCACTTTTGACATCAAGAGATATGGCAGCTTGCCGCGAGCGGGTGCCCCGAAGGGGGAAACAGTGCATCACGTCCCTAACTGATGGCATATGCTGGACTTCTGGAACGTTGCAGCTTGCATTCGTGCCACACACTGAATTATCTAAGACCAACCTTTCCGAACGATTTGGCGCACGGACCACGGAGAGCTTCCCTATTGCCAGTGTACCCGGCCATTTTGCCTTAGCTGCCTCAATGTCGCCATCAAACTTGAAGCAGAAGCCCTGATCAAGTTCCTCCTGAAGCAAGGCTTGGGTCACGGACAAATCAACTGAGGCCGAGCGCCAATTCTGCATGTGGATGGAAAGTGATACATCCTCAAGGTTCTCTTTTTGATTCGGCCAAAAACAATTTGACACTGGGATATCGTTGTTGTACCCCGTGGGGACGCCTTGCAAAAGGGATTTGCAAAGACTCACATCCGGATCACCACAAAAACAGGCAAGTGCCTCAAGCGCATGCAGATGCAAGGGTTGATGCTCACGGACCTTCCATGTATTTGCATCTGTCGCCACACCTAAGCAGGAGAAGAAGTCTTTGCGCGCATCTTGCACCTCCGACGCGGTGAAAAGGGGTTCGGGATTAGGCCAAGTGGCTTTAGCAAGCAGGCGTTTGGGGCCCTGCATGTCACAAACTTTCCCCAAAAGGTATGTCCGAAGATTTTTAAGCTTGTCCTGGCACAATGGGGTACTCCAATCCCCACAAGAGTGGCGACCTGCCCCATCGTGGATTACCCACGGTCCAACATCCAGGGCCTTGACAGGTACTAAAGCCGACGCGGTGGCAATAGTGTGTTCAATCTGTGCACCTGCAAGAAGCGGCCTGATGTGCAACGCGAATTCTTCAGCCAGGCATTGAGGGTACTTAGCCGTCTTACGACTTTTGAACGAGCCATCACTCTCACGTCCCTGCACGGACTCATGTGCATTGCGTCCGTGTTGACACGTCTGTCCCATCACGGACAGGGCTTGAAAGCTCGATGCAAACAACCAAGTTTTTGCCCAGTTCTCCCCAAATGCACAGGCCGGGAGGACAATGAGGGCTGTGGACCCACAGTGCAACCAGCCTTGAACGCACGATTCATCCCAGGACATAGCACCTGAAGGTTGCTCCAAATGGCCATGGCCCCCGGCCCCATGGACTACTTGAAGACATTTGCACGCCCTGAAAAGCATCTCGTGACTTGTTTGTATACGAGCCTGAGCTGATGGGGGTAGATTCTCCAGGCCCCCTAGCTGGGTTGGTGTGCGGATGGCAAAGGGCGGACCTCCAAAGAGTTTCAGGCGGGAGTATTCCGAGCAGCAAGGGGATGCCGCACAATACCCCACAACACCTGAGCCACAGATGAACAAGAGCTGCTCGAAAAAGGTATTAGCGAGAATGTCCATGCTGCTATCCAACAGGATATCAACTGCAAGTGTTGGGAAGCCTAACTCCTGCACCGCTGAAGATAGAGGCTTCTCCGCGCCCGAACAAATGTCCAGGAAGATTCTTGAAGACTGCTGCAGCGCTGATTGAACTATGGCAGGCGAGGATGGTGGTGGGCGAGGTATTTGGGGCTGCAAGGTCAAGCTGTGGTGAGCAAACCCTTTTGGAGAAGGCTTTCCCCAATTAACCCCGGAGCTAGGAACTGCCTGCTGAGTAGGAGGGCAATGGGCGGGTGTGGGAACCGGTGCTGGGGGCACGGTTCGTGGCTGGGGCCAAGGGAACCCCAAATCCCTAAGTGTATCACCTGACACGCCTGGGAGGGTAAAGGCCGTCAGCACCCATCTATCGCCAAGCCATGGTTGGGTGCAATGCCAAAGGTGCACGGGGAACTTAAATGGCGCGTGATGCGTTGTGACGATCTTGCCAGGGAGAGTCACCCCAAGCTTGGGGATGAACTGCGGCACAGTGCCTGCTTGATCCTCAACCCAAAGGCCTCCATCCGAGTACGAACCTATACCCACTGTCAAATTTGATGACCCCGGCAAATTTGCTGTGTCCTTGTGCGGGGACGTCAAGATGTTCCTGCTGACACACAAGGCATTCCAAGTCTCACCTGGGAACAGTTGGCACAGGAAACCATTAAGGCTTGCACACAATTGTGGGAGTGCATCCGTAACTGATGAGCGGGCCGAAGGGTTCCCTAGGCGCACCCCAAAGTTCCAGTATCCTGATTCCCCCGGAGCCGCTGAAGTAACGCTCCTGGCAGGAAGCACGCGTGGAGGCCAAGAGGCTGAAAGTAATGCCTGAAGACAGGACTTAAAGTCGTGTATGACTGAGAACCTTCTTCTGCGACATGTGTAACACCCACCTGCCCGGGTGTTACCGCACCCCTGGAACGACCAGGTGTGTTGCACGTGACATCACCCAACACGGGTTGTGAAGGGATGTTGCCCTGAGGACATTGCAGTGCTGGCGACGACACAGGCCCAGCATTTGTCTCCAACAAGGAGACCGATTTCGGAATCACATTTACAGGCTCGGCTGGCCGAGCTGCCGGCTGGATATCACACCCAGCAACACGATTTGCACCTGCCTGGTGCTTTGCTGGAAAAGGCTGTTGAGGTGATACTGACATACAAGGCGACGAAGGGTGTGACTGAACTGGCTCAGTGTGAGCTTGCAAAGGATGCGGGGCATTTGGGGGTGATACCTCTGTAGACTGCGAATCTGAATTCGGGAATTTTTGCCACGGCACAAGGGTAGGTTCGAATCAGTGAGGCGTCTGCTCATGCTGCGAGGCTGTGTGCGACTTGCTCCCGCACGCTGATCCATCCTGCTTGGGGTATGCACATGCATGAACAAAGGGGCAGGAGCCTCCCCTTGTGCAGCGGCCAATCTGCCACTGGACACACAGCCCTTTCTTCTCAGATCCCACTTGGATCTCTTTCGCGAAAGTGATGTGTCTCCCTGGAGCGCCCTTGGGCTTACCGCCCTTTTCCTTGCCCCGGCCCTTGCCCAGGCCTTTCCATTGACCAACCTGCTTGCCCTTGCCTTTGAGATCAGGGCCGCGGGGGATGAACAAGGCTTTCGGACGAGCCTGCAGCAAGGTGCTAAGCTCACCTCTGATTTCAGTGAACTCATGCAACGCGTCATTCAAGCTCCAAGCTTTCTCACTGACTAAAGAATGGATGCTCTGCCAAATCCGACAATCTGCCTGTTGCGCTTCTAGGATTGTCGGTGCACGCAGTCCTGATGCTGGGTCGAAACGCTGGGACACAAGCTGGACAAACTTGCAGCTATAGGCTTTGAGGCGGGCAAGGTGAGCTGAGCCAACCATGGCTAACGCAACGTCATGCACTGCCAAGATCCGCTGGATACCACTGATCCCCATATTGGCATCGGTCACTTCGATTGTAGGCGGATCATCAAGGAGCAAGCTGGAAAGACCCAGCATTTCGAGCTTGGGCTGTTTGTGGGGTCGGGCAATCAACAACTCCGAAGCTTTCTCTTCCGTCATGCGATGTTTCCAAGCTATCCATTTATACTCCGAACGTGCCTCTTGATGGGCTGCGAGGGAAATCAGCCTCAAAGAGGGTAGAGTAGATGGATTCAAGACCTCACTTGGGCAAGGAATTGGCGCTTCATGTCGGACAGCTTCGTGGATGCAATTTTGGGAGCAAAACTCTCTACCCATGTCTCCAAAGTAGGATCTGCGTTGACTGGGGCCGGTAGAGCACTAGAGGAACTGGATGCTTGCATGCCCGCCCACGCTGCTTTGATTTGGGCTATCTGCAACCGAGACAAAATCTGACCTGGGAAGATCTCGGGGAGGGCTCCCTCAACCTCTGCCTGGGTTTCAACGACGTGTTTGAAAGCCGAGGCTGTCCAGCCCCCTTCCGTGGCCACTTTGATGACCTCTGCTGCCAAGCCTTCCTTCGCCAGTGCACTCTCCAACTCGGAATCAGCCATGTCAAGCAAAGATAACGCAGGGCTAATGTTGGTGTTTAGCGCTAGAACAATGCTTGATACCTAGATAGGATGACAGAGCTTTGTTCTCGTGAGCTAGATGATCATGCTAAGCAACAGATCTGAAATGTACGAAACTTCCAGGGCGTCGCCTGACCACCACGTGAAACCCTTGCAAGACGCAACGCCCCTAAAGATCTTTCCCTTGGGGATTTGCTAGCCCAATCGAGCGCCTGCCTGCAGAAACGCCAAGAGCATGTCAAGATCATAGCAGCAAGCTAACCCTTGGTGAACATGTGCAACATGACAGCCTGCTGTTTCACTGATGCATACGCAAAACAACAACCACACTTGTCTGACACGAACATTGAAGCTCACTCCTCGGAAAAACAAGATAAAGCTGCCAAGCATGCACCGCGTCTGCACAACCGACACGAAGATGGCACTGACGTGTGGATCATGAGCCGATCGGCCGGAAGAGTGGCACCACACTTTGCACGCATATATGTGCCATTGACAAGTGTGCCTGACAAAGCATCTGAAGGGCAAAGCACATGCAACACCGCGGTGCAGGAGCCCAGCAAGAATTCATCGGGCTCACCTAAGTTGTGCTCTTCGGCCGGGGGTGCCGAAGGTTCCGCCTCGCTCTCATCTGAAGATCCTGGGTCAGAGTGATACACGAGATCTTTGTCCAGCGCCTCTGTGTCTGGATCAGGGGTGACTAATTGATTTTCTGCGACCTCCCAACTCCCATTACTGCTTTGAAGCAAATCATCACTGCCATCAAGTTGAAACGAGAACCACTGGAAGGGTTCAAACTCGTAGTCCTTAGAGAAAGCTTCCGGTGGAACGTACGCTGGCGTCAAGGGCTGCTGCCCCCCTCTGTGCTGGGGGACCAAAAATCGGAAGCCTGCGCGGATGCTATCACGAATGCAAGATTGGCACCGAAGCATGCCATGAACATCGTCACGGGAATAAAGAGCGGAGCTGCTTATGCGGTGGTGCCCTTGACGTTTCCTATCAACCTCATCAACATTGACTTGAAGGGACATGGAAAGCATAGTGGCTTTGAGACTATGCACTGTGAAATTGAGGGGCGGTACCTCTGGTGGTGAGGACGCCCAAGGCATGAGGAGAAAATGCCTCAACCACCTCAGCGCCTCAGCATAGCTCATAGCTTGCAGGGGGAACATGAAACTTTCGCCTTGCACTGCTGGAAGTAAGAACGATGGAAGCCACGATTCTGTGTGGTTTCGAACATGCATTGTAACAAGCCTGTCAAGGGCATGCAGGTATTTGCTGACCCAAGAATGCGTCCCGCGAGACAGAATACCTGACGCAAGGATGCCCCAGGGCTGCCCGGTGTGACATGTTTTGGTCGCATAACACGTACCACGAAGGACATGCAAGTCAAAAGATAATGAACTCCACTCCACGCGTTGAAGATCTGCAAATCGCAATGAACCCCAGGCAGCAACCAAAAAACCACCAAGCACAACCACTTCAAGAAGTGACGCCTGCTTCATCAAGATGCGCCTTTCCCACAGCTGAAGCACCCAAGTGGGTAGTGGGAAACTCTCACGGCGTTCACGAGGAATTTTTGACTTCAGAAAGGAATCAATCACTTTTTCATACGTGCACGATAAGATTGTACATTCTGCGACTTTGCATAGCCAACGAAGTGCTTTGATTGTCATGCAACAGCTTGAACCCAGAGTAGGGTCTCCATGCTTCTCAAGGGACATGGTGACTAGTATGTCTGCCATCATAACACTATCAAGATTGCAAAAACAGAGGCCTAGCCCTTCAAGGTTCGCCACAAAGTGTGACCAAGCTGCCAGGTAACGTAGCACTGTGTTCGTGGCATACCCGGAAAGAATCCGCGAGGTGTGATGACTGGCAAATTCGGAGCACTGGATCTGCTTGAACAATCCACTACAATCACCCATAAAAACAAGAACACCCCAAAATAGTGACAAGGCCATCTGGGAGAAACCTGCAATCTGCTGGAACTTGGGATGGTGGGGATCGGCCGCCTTTGCGGGCTTTCGCTTCGAGACAGCTTTCAAGAGGAACGATGAAGTACTCTGCTGCTGTTGGTTGGACTCTACAGAGAACTGCCGAAACCTGGCAAAGTGCCTGGCTGATTCTTCTTCAGCATCAGAATCACAATCGCTCCTGCTGGACGTTGCAACAGGAACAGGCAGAGGTTGCCCGGCACGTGGAACTGGCTCAATGTGTCGTCCCTGGGAGTACAAAGGTTGGGCAAGACCTGCCGACGGCAGAGGGGGAGCGGTTACCTTTAGGTTTGTCAACTGGTAGCGCAAGCCCCCCCAGGGGTGGTGGTGCACACTTGCTCTTTGCCTTACTGAAATGCTTATCATCAGGATCCGTCGGGCGTTTCATCCTACAACCCTCTAGTCTTCAATCAAGCTTTGCCAAAAACCTGGAGGCCTTGGGAAGCTGGTCTGAACTGCACGCACAAGAAAGCTGAAGCAACTCTCAAGGTGCAAGAGCCGAACAGAAAGGCAGCCGATGCTACTGGTGCCAGTATGGCCGCGCAGATCCCGACGGACCCTCTGATCTTCCTGCTCGATGCGATGCACACGCTCTTCCAAGACTGCAATGTGTGTATGAAGGGCTTCCAACTGGCTCTGCAACTCGTGAACTCGAAGCTGCAACTGATCTGAAGAGGCGTCAAGCCCAGCACACGATGCTTCCATGCACTCACTTTGGAGTGAGCCCGCTCACCCCTGGAGCATCGTTCAAAATGAAAACTATGCTGAATGCAAAGGTTGCCAAAACACAAACCAAGCACTTTGGGAAAACATGGATAAGAAGACTTCCCATAAAGAAAGCATGCCGTGGACAAACTTGACTTTCTCGCTAGCAAGCACAACTCTAGAACCAAAATGGCGCACGAACATAGTTTATAAAACATACATGAACAAGTACATGATACGAGACTCGAGCCAAGACTGCAGGTTCATGAAGGCAGGGCACAACAAAAGCCAAACAGGAGAGAGGACCGCAAGGCGGCACGAAATCAAGCAACAAAGCCAGGAGTAGATCGGGCAAAGAGCAAAGGCGGCTACCCCAAACCATATCACAAGCAAGGTCACCAGGGCAGCAGACGAGTCAAAGAGATCACGTCCCAACACATCAGGGCATTAACACGTGGAGTCCCAGGTTGGTACAGGACTGCACCAACAAGCGGTTGTAAAGGCCAACAGCTCACAATGAACCGGACAACCAGCACCTCTTCCTGTGGACGCATGGCACATAGCTCCACAGCTGCAAAGCAGTTGGCCAAAAAGAGGGCCTAGCCAAGGGCGATTAAAACCAATGGACTTTAACCACACGTGAATGAAAGGAAGTGCTCTAGCAGAAGGCCCAAAGCCATAGTTACCATGGCCAAATGTAATGTGGCGGGTAGTGTTCATTTGCCTGTAGCTCCCTGGCAATTTGCCGGGCCCGAGGCGTGAGAACCTGCAAGACAGCTGCTGCTTCTTGCCATCCATGCTTGTTCCATACCAGTGAGCGCACGAGCACCGAAGACCATTCAGGTGTTAAGTGGAAGTGCTCGGTTAAAGCTTGCTCCCCGACACACACAAGAGAAAAGCAAAACGGAAGCAATCCAACCGAAGGTGAAACATCCCTTTCTCTCTGCGGTGCATGGTCCAATTTGATATTTCAACCAGAAGCCGGGCGACCCGACATCCGAGGCGCTTGTCGCGGTCCGGCGTTTCCCTCTAAACCCGGACAACGGCAAGGTTGTGACACCAGGAGGTCAGCCACGCCGCGAAGGCGTTGTGACGCGCGGCAAACTAAGCTTGCGGAGCTGAATGAAACCCCAATCCCTTCGGGGACCCCTGGGGGACTGAAATTGGGGAGCTCACGGTTCGCAAAATGCGGTCGGTCTGACAGAAGCAACATCACGTTCCATGCTAGTCAGGTTGTCTCCCTTGCCCAGGTCATTCATATGGTCATTCCCTGCAGTGATGAGAGGCACGCGACGCCGATGCTGCTACTGGTCGGCGGGCTTTTCTGGGCGAGATGTCGGACGCCACCTCACTCCGGCTCTTCTGGGCGCACACCCAAACCTGTCGGATTTTCTGCCCAACTCTACGTGACTTCCTGCCCAACCCTGCCCGGTTTTCTGCCTAGCCTACCCGATTTGCTGCCCAACCCTGCCCCAGTTTCTGCCCATCCCGTGTGATTTGCTGCCCAACCCTGCCCGGTTTTCTGCCCAACCCTACTACCCCATTTGCTGCCCAAACCTGCGCGTCAGATCCAGTATCAGCCTTACTTATCTCTGCCTGTGGCAGAAGATGGGTGCAAGCTGAATCAGGCAGACCCAGGTTTCTCCCTAAAGTGGTGGTTAAGTAGGTTGAGCAGCGTCTTCATTGGGGTCAGCATGATGTCGCACAATCTCACCGAAGGAGTTAAGGAGCGCAATGGCAGGGTAGAACTGGGTTGTATTAGTGCTTCTGCTGAAGAGAGCCTCAATGTGCAGCTTAGTCTTGACCAACTGAGCCCACAAGTTTTCTTTTTGGACTCCATCAATCGAGTCATAAAGAAGAATGGACTCCCCAGCTTGTTCTTTAGCATGATGCAGCACAAGATAATGCTTGGCCTTAGGATCGTGCAAAACAAGCGCAAGCACGCTGTATGCGTGCTGCAAGACCTGCACAGGACTGCCGAGAAAGTTTCGGATATCTTCTTCGTTTTTACAAACTTGTCCAAATGAACTCCTTTGTGTCTTCTGTGTGAGGATACAGAAGAAGGACGGAACTCTCTGGATTTCAAGTTTGCAAATATCATTACGCGGACTGAGGTTTTGTTGCAAGCAGGCGATAGCAAGGTCAACAAGTTGACCTAGATCTGTAAGAATGTTAGACTGTTCGATGGAGTCTTGTTCAGAGTGCAACGGCAGAGCCAAGATGGGCTGAGGCTGCTGACATTTAGAACACTTGCAATGAATCTGCAAAAGCAAAGTGTATTGGCCATTGGCAGGAATTGCCATAATGGCCTTACTAATACCTCAGTGAAGCTTTGGAGCTCCAGAGGTGTAACATTTGCTAATTCAAGGTACGTTTGAGCAAGAATATGTGCAAGTTTGGCTCTAACAGTCTCTCGAATGTTGTATCCCATAGCAGCAAGGACCAGGGCTGCTTGCTTGGGAAACGGAGCATAGTGCTGGCAATTCTCTTTGCTCCACTGAGCACACGAGATAATCCGATAGGTAGCAGCAACGGAACAATACAAGCCAGCAATGCATCGCTGCACTTCTTTTTGAACATTGGCCGGCACTTCAACCTGAAATCTCAGTGTCGTACTGCGTCTCCTCACAGTTTCAATCCTTTCTTTGCTGCTTTCGTGATTTCTTTTGCCGGACCCAACCTCAAGATGTGACTGAATGACAATAGGGTTTTCAAGCTGCTCTTTATCAGCCGACATACCATTGCCCTTAGTTGTACTAGCGGCAGTCATTTCATGGAGCAAAGTCGGGCACTGGGCAGCATCCGATTGCTTGCTGCTTTCGTGATTTCTTTGGCCGGACCCACCCTCAAGATGTGGCTGTATGACTATGGGTTTTCAAGCTGCTTTTCATCAGCCGACACACCATTGCCCTTAGTTGTACTAGCGGCAGGCATTTCATGGAGCAAAGTCGGGCACTGGGCAGCATCCGATTGCTCCATTACGGCATCACACGACCTCCTATCCTGATGATTGAATTGATGCGCCTTATTCTGATCACTGGCTGAATCAGCCTTAGATTTGTCATCAATGTAGATGTTAAAGGCGTATATGACGCTGGGATTAATCCCAATTAACTTAATGATGTCACATGAGTGACATCGCGGCAAGAAAAGCAGCGCACCTTGATGGAGAGAGAGGATGACATTGCCGTTCGCTGGTGACCCAGGGTGGCACGCCAAATGGAGGCCATTCTTGAGGATGAGCGGAATCTCGAGTTCGATCTTGCCAACAATTCGAACAAGGAGGTACTGCATCGATCCAAGCTCAGCAGTGAAGTCCTCATCCTTTTGCGACACCTCCGGAAGGTTATCAGGCAGGATCCAACTCTGGAAGGCTTCGTTTTGGCAAAGGAAGGCTTGGACGCTTTGCAGCTTAATTAATTC
Source organism: Symbiodinium natans (assembly GCA_905221605.1). NCBI lineage: Eukaryota > Dinophyceae > Suessiales > Symbiodiniaceae > Symbiodinium > Symbiodinium natans. The sequence goes on from CAJNDS010002148.1 coordinate 142,872, forward strand.
GGGAACATCTTCGCACTTACCAGTCATAACCACGTAGGGAGCTTGTTTGTCTATAATCAAGAAATGAGTTTCAAGATCAGTTTTGTACCACACGGTGCTAGCGATTCGCTGCTTGGACAAGGGATGATATTCATCCTTGGCTCTGACATGGATCAGCCTCCCTTGCCCAACTTTATCGCTTCCTGAATGGCAGTTCAAAAAGTGCTCCCTAGGGTTTTCAGAGATATGATTGATAGGCTTGCTGGCCCATCTTGGTGCGGCAACAACTTCTTGCAACAGTTGCACAGTTGTTCTTCCACAAGGAAGATCAAGATATTGGTTCTGAATGAGCATGTCAGCAATAGTGGCGGTGGCAGTTACATGAACAACAGGCAAAACAATGTCGGTTCCCGATTGTACATGCACAATGCCACGGTGCTGCACAGGGACATTGGCTTGCTCAAAGCCTTCAACAATATCTTGCAGGTTCCCGGCGCAGTCATGAAAAGTAATCCGAAGGGAGATATCCGTGGAATTGGAAGGTTGAGTCACCTTCCAAGCAAAAACCTCTTGTGAAGACTTCACATTGAAGATGTGAAACCTTGCAGCATGCAGCGCAAGGCTATCAGGAATTGCAAGCTGCTTTTGCCGAAGATCAAGGATCAGCTTCTGTAATTGGTAAGGGTCAGCGTAGATCCTAAGATACTTCCCCGGTGCAGAATGAAAGGCATTCATTAGCCTATGTTGGTTAAGGATACAATGTATCCGGAAGGCTTCATCCTTCGTTTGTGCAGAATTAATGGCATAAGGGAGATCAACAAAGTTGACACTATTGCCCGGGATCCCTTCAAGTGGTGCAAATCGATACCAAACTTGGAGCTCAATCTGCGACTTGCCTTCAGTCTGCTTGAGCACCTTGTCATAAATCTCCTCAATCCTAAGCATCAGAGCTTGGAGTTGGGATATGCTGATTTTCGGTGCTTTAAGACAGACAACACACCTGTTATCTTTGTCAGTAAGCGCAATGATAGGATGCTGTGGCTTTTTGACAAAGACCAAGCCAAAGACCTTGATGAGAAGATTGACTTCCTCATCAAAGGTTCCAACAGTGCCAGCAATGATGACCTCAGTATTGCTGGCATCTTGCCTCATGGCAGGCGTGATGGCAATATAGTAACAAGATTGATGAAGAGGGCGGCTATCAGGAATGTAAGAGACCAAGTAAACAAATTCCCGCTTGCCCTGGACTTCAATAGCACCGATTACAGTCAGGCTGTAGATTTGATGAAGGAAGTCTTCATCATAACTCCTGAAAAGCACACAAGGGATGTCAGATACTGAGAGCGAGCTATGCAAATTGCTCACTATCGTTATACTCGTCTGTGGAGTAAGGCTTTTCTTCAGATTTTGAAGAAAGTTCTTACTAGGATTGACAAGCAAGACTGACTGGAGCTCGGCATTTTGTACTTGACGAAGTTCTTGCATGGTCTGCGTGGACACAATGCACCCATCCCTAAGATACTCCAGCAGATGTGTTGATGGTGTTCTGGCAAAGAGAGCGTCAAACTCGGTAAGATGGCCTGACATGAAGTCAGCAAAGCACTGAAACGCACTGCCATCGATAATGCTAATTCGATCTTGCGACATTGTGCAGATACCTTACGCCGAAGCTATCCGTACTGCACTGGACGCAAACAAAAACTGGCAAAAGGGTGAAAAGGAAGGGAACGGGCGTTCCCAACTTTAAAGGGTAACAAAGAGAAAGAGAACGGGCGTTCTCAATCTCTATAAGAAGATTGTTTCGGAGTGACAGGACAGCTGAGGGCTCAGTTGACGTCACTTTTGAAGGTTGGGAGCGGGCGTTCCCAACAGTCAGTGTGCACCGTACAAAGACTAAAGGGCAAACCAAGCTTGCAGTGTTGAAATCGCTGAAATCTAAAGCCAAGTCTGGATTCTTCTTGCAAGCGGGCGCTCACAAGGAACTGCAATGCTAAGAGACCCCAGCTACAAAGCAAAAGCTCACCTACGCCTCAGACTATTCCAGAGGGGCAGCTACCTCGAGTACGGTTCAAGAACACGCGTATCAACGGCTTTTTTGGTTTCTTGAGTGTTGATGCAACAGTATCGAACAGAAAAAATCTTGTTTGTCTGTAAGCTGATTTTAACAATATTTAAAGTTAAATGGGTTCCAAAAGCAGCTTCATCTGGGCACCAAAGTGTGCGTTTGCGTGTATTTCGTCTGGGTTCTGCTGGCTTTAAGTGTGTGTAGGTGGTATAAGGTGTGGATTTGGAAGCCAAAGTAACCTCCACAGTATTGAGTCTGCCTGAGATATTGCCGTCGATGAAGCCAAGGCGGCCTTCAAACTTGCTGACCGGATTGCTAGGAACCGCGACTTCTTCACTCCAAGAATTACAACACATTCTTGAAAGCATGCTGCGTTGGGCGGCTCCGTAACTTCCTTTGGCTTAAGTCTTGGCTCAAGCATTGTTCGCGTGCAATCTTTCTTGCACTGCAAAGGTCACTTCGGCTTTCCGACCTTTTAGAGTTGATGTCTCCAAATCACACACCTTTCATCACCCACACTTCCACGCCAGAATCCATCACACACTCACAGACACTCTGTCACTCTCTAAACTGAGGAGACAGCACCAAAATCTGTCCAAGCATGCGCGAATGCACTTGTTGCCTGACCATTGTTAGAACCCCATGAGGGTGCTCAAAACAGCTGATTTGCGAGCTCTTACTCTCATCCAGCACACCAAAAAGCACTTTGCACCCACATAATAACACACACCACACTCTGTGATGTGCTCACATTTGGCAAATTATTGGCTTGTCCACTGGAGCTGCTTGAACTTGGTCAGATCGGCTATGCATTGGTTCTGACCGAGAAGTGAAATTTACAACCCCCTTCACAAGCTTTCTCCACCGATTGCCGCATTGCAACAGCACAAAAAGAAGCTACTGTAGAGATCCGTTCTTGCAAAGCCAGAATTGCTTGTGTTTTGCAAAGCAAAGTTTGCCCAACTTCTCCGGTATTTAAAGAGCAAGGAAGCGAGGACGACGGAGTGAGAGAAAGTGGTGCAGTGACGGGCAGCGGAGGAGTGGTGAAGCCATGGGGCCCCATGTGATTTCTATGTCTGCCAACTTTTCTTCGGCGGCGCGAGTATTGCAGGGTCCCGAATCCCCATGGCCACAAATGCATTTTTCCGGGGAAAAATGCGCCGTGAGGCCACAACAAGGCCACAACAGGCCACAAACGTGTGTTTTTGAGGCCACATCAGGCCACAACAGGCCAGAAACGTGTGTTTTTGAGGCCCAGGCCACAACAGGCCACAAACGTGTGGTTTTCAGGCCACGTCAGGCCACAACAGGCCACAAACGTGTCGCAACAAAGCAAGACCGTGTGGGTTTGAGACCACATCAGGCCAACTTGTTTGGTTTCAAGATTGTTTTTTGGGGCTTGATTTTCAGTAAGTCCTGGGAGACCAAGTCGTTCCTGTACTGCACACATGTTTGCCAGTTTACGCGACTTCCATCTTTATTGCTTGATGCTTTACTGTTTTTTTATTTGGCGTCACTTCTGAGACTCCATGCGTTACCACCCTTTCCCCACACACTGACACTTTCCTTGCACACTGAAGCCAAAGACATGCACCCGCAAACCAAACCACTTTGCAACCACAAATCACTCAGAAAAACAGCCGAAACACAGAATGCACATTCTTATGGATCTCTTAAGTTCCGATTGCAATTTTTCACTGTCTTTCTGGTCAATCGACAGCTTACCAAGCTGAAAAGCCAAAACACTTGCTGAACGATCTGTTTGTGTTTTAGCTCAGGGCGGTTTCTCGAAACTCTCTCTTTCTGAAGCTTGCAACTCAACCGAAAGATCAAAGAAATTTTGGTGTTGCGTCCACAGCGGAAACCAGTGGAGAAGCACTTGAGCCACTTTGCACCCACATAATGACACACACCACACTCCGTGACACACACGACTCTCTGCCAAAACGCCGAAAACCACAACACACCACACCCTATTCACAATGAAAAAACGAGGAAAACATACACACAGACACCACTGTAAGGTCGCTAAAATCGTAAATCAAGCTGAAGTGCTGGCAACAAGAAGCAAAATTGTGTTAGTGCAGTTGATTTCTGTCCAACCGGCACTGTCAGAGGCTTTTAAAAACACTTGTTTCAAAGCATTGAACTTTTCCAAGCTGCTTTCCACCGATGTTGACTCTGCACCCTCCTCTTCTGCCTTCAGGCCTTGCACCAAAACCTGGAGAATCTGAAACCCAAGATGAGGGGCAGCAAAATTGATCGAAAAGGTAGGGAAGCTCCAGTGACCTCCACAGTTAGAGAAAGTTCCGGTGCCAAACAAGTTCACACTTTGCCGCCTTGCCGCCTGCTGTTCTTATTTTGGGGGAAGACTGACACAAGACTTAGACTGGAACCGACTGAGAGGCTTATTTGTTTTACTCGCAACGAGGAGCTGTGAAAGCCAGATCTGGCTTTCCGTGTGTGAAAACAACGCCGCAACTGGGCCCAAAAATGGCTCCTAAACTTGGGTTCCAATTTGAGGCTCCAACCTGGGTGGCCTTGTATGTTCACACAGGAAATCCAAAATCTAGGGCCCGTTTCGGTGCCCAGAATTGAGCTGCTTTTGGAACCCATTTGAGTTCAATAAAAATTGAAATCAGCTCACAGACAAACAAGATTTTTTCTATTCGATACTGTTTGCATCAACACTCAAGAAAACAAAAAACGCCGTCGATACGCGTGTTCTTGGCAAAACTTGTCTTTAGCTGGCATTCAAGACAAAGCACTCTTGCATTGTTCGCGTGCGATCTTTCTCGCACTGTGGAAGGTCACTTCGGCTTCCCTACCTTTTGGAGTTGATCTTGCCCTCTTTTTGTGTCCCCAAATCCACACACCTTTCACCACCCGCACACTTCCACACTTGAACAGCCAGCAGAATCCAGCAGACATACACGCAAACGCACACCATCCAGGACGAGACGAGTTCAACCGTGGTGTTGATTCGTTAAGGTTGCGCGCGACGCCCAAGCCAAACCACTTGAAAATTGTAAAGTGTATTACCAGAATGTGAATAAGTGCGAGCGAAGCGAGCGAAACACCAGAGTAAATTCAACAATTTAACTGATCAAGTGTTGATTTTGAGGGTTTTTTCAACATTTTCGGAGACTTCAGAAATTTGAAAATTCGTTGAATGGTGCTGAATCCAGGGAAGAATTGCAACATGCAACCAAAAACGAAAGACAAAGAATTGAGGGCACCCGCCTGAAAGAAAGCAGAGTTTCTTCTGCTCAATCTTCTGTCAAATTTCAGTGTGCCTTGAATTTCTGTTTGGCCATTTTGGAAAATCAAAGACAAGAGAACGCAATCGAAGCTTTATCAAAAAAGTCGAATGGAATGGAAATCGAGGCTGGGCGACTCTCAAGTCGTTCTGGCCATGAATGAGAAGAGGGGTCAGTGTGATTGGTTTTTTCAATGTTAGCAAGAACTGCAAAAACATTGGTTTTTCTTTTTGAACTTTGGAGAAATCGACAATGTTTTCTTTGATCTTTCGGTTGAGTTGCAAGCTTCAGAAAGAGAGAGTTTCGAGAAACCGCCCTGAGCCAAAACACAAACAGATCGTTCAGCAAGTGTTTTGGCTGTCCAGCTCGGTAAGCTGTCGATTGACCAGAAAGACAGTGAAAAAATTGCAATCGGAACTTAAGAGATCCATAAGAATGTGCATTCTGTGGTTTCGGCTGTTTTTCTGAGTGATTTGTGGTTGCAAAGTGGGTTGGTTTGCGGGTGCATGTCTTTGGCTTCAGTGTGCAAGGAAAGTGTCAGTGTGGGGGAAAGGGTGGTTTCGCATGGAGTCTCAGAAGTGACGCCAAATAAAAAAACAGTGACCTTACAGTGGTGTCTGTGTGTGTGTTTGCCTCGTTTTTTCATTGTGAATAGGGTGTGGTGTGTTGTGGTTTTCGGCGTTTTGGCAGAGAGTCGTGTGTGTCACGGAGTGTGGTGTGTGTCATTATGTGGGTGCAAAGTGACTTTAGTGACTTTAGTGGATGGTGTGCGTTTGCGTGTATGTCGGCTGGGTTCTGCTGCTGTTCAAGTGTGGAAGTGTGCGGGTGGTGAAAGGTGTGTGGATTTGGGGACACAAAAAGAGGGCAAGAAATCAACTCCAAAAGGTAGGGAAGCCGAAGTGACCTCCACAGTAGGCAGTTTTCGCGATTTCTCGCCCTGCGGCTTCCGGCCTTGTCCGGAAGCCATAGGCTTTAGATTTTACTCCAGGCGATTAGACTTGAGGTTCGCGATTTCTCTCCGGTGCTCTAAGTCGGGAAGCCACAGCGTCAGAATCGCGATTTAGTTGCGCTGCTCCCTGGCCTTAAGGGCCCACGGGCTTCAAGTCCAATTTCTCTCTTTGTAGCTTTCAGGTTACAGAAGCGGTTAGCAGGAAATCCCACTGCTCCCCATTACTCTACAAAGCAAACCCACTGTTCCTAAGATTGGCCCAGATCCGCTAACAAGAGAACTGCTGGGCAGTGTGTAGTGGAGGAGCTGCATCCTGCTGCGCCCAGGTCCCAAGTGGCTTTCGGCTTTAGGTTTTTCTCTTCCTGGTGCTTTCGGGTCCAAGGAGCTTACAGGTGTTAGAGTTGCAATTTTGGCTGCGCTGCTCTCTGGTCTTGAGGGCACATAGGCTTCAAGTTTGCAATTTCTTTCCCTGCTGCTTCCAGATCCCAGAGGTTTAGGGTTTGCGATTTTCCAGTTGTTTGCTCTCTGCTCTCTCTTGAGCCTACCAGGCACAGCAGGAACAGGATTGTCCCTGCTGGTGTTCCAGGCACTTCTCCAGCAGAAACAGTATTGTCCGTAAAGGTGCAGCCAAAGAAAGAGCAAGAAGTTGAAGTGGAAAGAGTGAAAGGGTGTAGAATCAACAGATGTCGGGCAAAAAACAGGTTGATCCGTGCAAGAGGCTTCTTGCAAGGCAGTCTTAATGGAACGCAAGAATGACAAGGAAGAAGATGGAGCTGTGCAAGAGTTGCGCAAGAGGCTTCTGGCAGGATCACCACCTTGTGGAAGAGGATGGAGCCGCGCAAGAGGCTTCTTGCAAGACCACCACGCAAAGGCAGCTGCACTAAACGAAAATCCTTGCACAGAGGTTTTCTTGGACTTGCAAGAAGCTTCTTGCGAGAAGCCAAGCAGGTAAATCAACTCTTACAGTGCCAGCATGGGGCGGATCCCTTTAAAGGTCACTTGCGCATTCAGAAGTTGGAACGCCTGGCACAAGACCCAGCGGTCTGTGCTGCAATGGGAACCTGGGACCTATGGCATCTGCTGAACCTGGGACACTTTGGCGACAAACCGCAAAGGAAAAAACAAAGCTTTATGTTTTTTTAGGGGGTGCGAGGCTTAGCTTTGGGGTTAGGGCCATGGTGCGGGAAGAGCGCGTGCCCTGCAACAACTACTGCGGATGACCTGGTCCGACGGAAGATGAACATCTGGAGGCACAGTCTTGTATCTTCATTGGGATCTTCGTTTTGCAGAAACACTATGCCGGGCCATATGCGTTGGCGTGGTTTTTCTGTGCTATGTATGTGATTACACCAACTCTAGTAAACCGTGGGATGTCTTCAACCATTTTCATGTGCAGTGAGCTGTGGCGAGGACATGTGAGCATGTGAACCTAGTAGCATGTGCTCGGCAGCAGCGTGAAGCGTAAAGCAGTTTTTGCATGTTTTCTTTACGCTACGATGGTTTTGCGACACGTTTGAAGAGAGTTTTGTCCAGTATACAAGAAGTAGCAAATGCACACGTGCATTTGCAAGCGTGGAAGCAGTGCTGCAGCTTGATAAAGCTGTTTTTGGCATGTGCTTAGAAAAGTCAGGCGGTTGCCGACTAGCTTTTAACTTTGGCTCAAGACGAGCTGAAGAAGAGAAAGAACACAAGAGGCACGCAGCTTATACCTGTCTTCTTTGCTGAGTGTGCCAAAAGCGACAGTCGCGGCAGTCTGCTTGTCTGTGTCTTTAGGTTAAGAAGCTTTACATGGTAGCGGAGCTTGGCTCGCTATCTCCGCCTTGGCCAGTATGCAGAACCCACTAGAGTCCTCGCCGGGGTTGTTGGAAAGGGGTGATGGATGGGAGTAGCTGCAGGACAAGTAGATGCGTGGCAAGAGTACCTGAGAAACCGTCGAGCGAGAGAAGCACCGGTGCCTGAAAGTGACCGTGACCCTTCTTTTACCAAAGAAAGGTTTTGAGTTTCTTTAAAGTGGTCTTGAAGCACATTTTAGTTCAAAATTTGGGCTTTTTCCATGGTGTTGAGGACACTCGATCAAAGTTGAGCATGCTTTAGTTCATTTTTTCTGCAAGTCTGTCAAAGTGTCTGGAGACGGTTTTCCAAAAAATGGCGCTGACACTCTTTAGCGTCGAGGCTTTGGAGCTCAAGAACTACCGTGCACCCGCCTTCCAGCGCGTTAAAGAATTGTCAATAACTGGGGATCAGATTTTGCCCAACGGCAAAACGGGGTGCGAAGCACTCTGGGAAACCTTTTTCTTGGAAGCTGGAACCAATTCTGAAGTTTTAACCAAAACCTGCAAGTGGAGCCGTGAAGCACGTTTTTTTGTCACTTTTCAAGCCGGACTCGTGCTGTTATTAGTGGAGCGCTTCCATTGCGATGCTGTGCTTGGAAGGTTATCGTTGTCTTCAAGACCACATGACATTTTTAACTTTGGATTCTTCTGTTGGGGTTAAGGCTTCACATTACAACCGCGAGGGATGATGACTCCTGTAAGTGATACGATTGAATAGCTCCATTTTAGAAGCGCCGCCCCGTTTCTTTCACTTACACGGCAGTGCCTGTGCCGCTTTTCTGAAGATGCATGCCTCGGGCAGTTTCCAGGTGATCTTGAGCGGGCTCGCTCGGCGTCAACGTGGCCCGAGCAGTGGCAGCGCACCAGTATCTCGGAGTGGAACTCTTTACCATCGGCCTTGCACTCTCGGATTTCTCTCACACTTTCACCCGGCTCTGACGAGAACGTTGGCTCCCAGCGTTCGCCTAGATTGCACAGCTATACGTGCACTTTCTGAGGCTGCCTCAGCGGAGCCACGGTGTGAGATGGCGAGAGACACCACAGTGGCCATTGAGACTGCGAGGAAGCTGTGGTACACCAAGCGACACAGCGGAGTCCCACTTCTGGGACATAGCTTTGATTCTCAAAGAGATGAGCGACGAGCTTGCATGCACCCCGCGGAGAAGAACAAAGCGCACGTTCTCCAGCACACGGTGTATAAAGCTGCAATGTTTGTTGTGTTATGACACAGAGCAGTCTTCCCAAACAACGTTTCCTTCACAGCGCGACATCTGCGACTTTTTGGTGCCGGGAGCCATTTTTGCATATATGATTTCAGATGCCTGACTCTCAACTCTTGTGGTTCGAACATGGTGGGGTGCTCTAGGACGGGTCTGGGAGTGTCTTGCCTTTCGCTGCTCGGGTCTTCGCCGACTTGCTTGTAGCTTCTGCGTTCCGCCGGGTCGTCTTGATTGAAGTGTCAACTTCCCGGACAAACCGCCAGGTGCGTCGTCAGTATGCTTATTTGCTTGTGATCCATGTGCTTTCGCCTTGGCAAGGTTTGTCGTTTTGGGGCATTGGTAGATTTCTAGATTTGAGGTCAGACGCCTTGTCTTGTTGCAAAAAGCACATAGCTGCATTTGCACCATTTCGCGCGCCCGTTTTGCTTGTAGGGGAACACGTGTAGTGATGTGATCCCAAACGTGCTTTAGCCGGTTAGGGCTCGCAGCTACAGCTACAGCAAGTCCCAGATCTACACTACAGCAATTAGCGTCCGATCTTGCTCAAGAGCACCGAAATTTCAAGAGTTTGCGAGCAGTGATAGGTCTTGGATTTGCAAGAACCCTAAACCCTAAACCCTAAACCCTAAACCCTAAACCTTAAACCCTAAATCCCAAATCCACGGCTGGACGTTGTGGCATGGCCGGGCCATCGTGTTCGAGTGTAAGGAATGCGTGTGCCAGCAGTGCAACATAGGGCAACCTTAAGCCGGGTTTAGGGTTTAGGGTTTAGGGTTTAGGGTTTAGGAGTTTAGGAGTTTAGGAGTTTAGGAGTTTAGGAGTTTAGGAGTTTAGGAGTTTAGGAGTTTAGGAGTTTAGGAGTTTAGGAGTTTAGGAGTTTAGGAGTTTAGGAGTTTAGGAGTTTAGGAGTTTAGGAGTTTAGGCGTTTAGGAGTTTAGGAGTTTAGGAGTTTAGGAGTTTAGGAGTTTAGGAGTTTAGGAGTTTAGGAGTTTAGGAGTTTAGGAGTTTAGGAGTTTAGGAGTTTAGGAGTTTAGGAGTTTAGGGTACCCAATGTAGTTGGAAACTCGAAAGCTTCTATACTCTTACACCTTGGCCGTAGCTGCTGCCGTGACAATGGCAGCCCGTTGGGGGCAGCCCGTTTGGGGGGCGATGCAGTGGGAGCTAGAGGCGGGCGCAGATTGGGCAAGTTGAAGAGCTGGTATGGTGTTTACACTTTCCCTAGAGCTTTACACCCTAATTCCAAACCCTGAACACGCTAAACTCAAAAGGTTTTGGCTTGAGAAAAGGCCTGCTTTGTTCAATGGTTCCAGCTCATGCTCGAGGGTTTAGGGACTCTCTTCCCGAACCCCGAGCAGCCAGAACCCAGAACCCTAAACCCTCAACCGCAAAACCGCAAAACGCAAACTCCAAAGCCCGAAACCCCAAACCCCAAACCCCAAACCCCAGCCCCTAAAACCGCAGTTGGCCGAGTGCAGCAGGCATCCGTTGCCCAGAGACTCCAATACCCCTAAATTAAGGAATGTACCTTAAATCTTATTGGGGTTCCTATTATATTTTCAGGTACATTCCTTAAATAAGGGTTTTGGAGTCTAGGTTCCCATTATAATTGCAGGTTTTTTCCTTAAATCACGGGTTTTGGAGTCTCTGGGTGGGGGTGAAATGATCGCTTTGGGTTGCTTGTTTGGTTTGGGGTTCAGGGTTGAGGCTTTCGGGTTCAGGGTGTAGGGTGTAGGGTTGAGGGCTTGGGGTTTAGGGTTATGAGGATTAGTCCACCTTTATGGATAGTTTTAGGCATGAGTCGCCCAGAAAAGGGATTGCGGCCTTTGAAATGGCCCTAAACCCTGAACCCTAAACCCTACACCTTAAACCCTAAACCCTAAACCTTAAACCCTAAACCCTAAACCCTAAACTCTAAACCCTAAACCCCTTTCCGCGCTGTGCTGCATGAGGTGCCCGGCTGGGGGCAGCGCCCTCAGCATTCGCCTCGAGCTTTCCTGTTGCAACCTTGATACTTGGAGGTTCAGCGTACTTATAACCCCAGCTATAACGGTTTTTATCCTCTAACAGGTTATAAGTCGGTCTTTTGGGGTTATAAGTACCCATGAACCTCGAAGTAGAGTGCTCCCAGTGTGCGTGACCTTTGCACGATGTGCTGCCTTGCCTTTGCAACTCTTTCTTGACGAAGCATGGCTCCAGTGGTAGGGGCGCATCCATACAGGGATTCCCGCAGAGAACGTCTACGCATAAGAAACGCAGAGTGAACATGCTGCAGCCTTCTTTTTCTTTGAGAGGTCGAGAGTTGCATACCAGACACTCAGCTTTCAGAGTTTCTAGGGCTTCGGGTTGAGGATTTCACGGCTTAGGGTTTTTGGGTTTTTTCGGGGTTCAGCCCCCTTAGCTGCCCTCCATGGATGGCGACGAGGGGGTTTTTGAGGTTGAGGACCTCTTGGACTTTAGGCCGGGAGCCTGCGTAGGGAATGAGGGAATTCTAGGGTCCCCTATATATGACCCCTTCAAGGGATTGTATGTGTATATACCCTTACCCTTTCAGGGGTTATGTATATGTATATGTATATGTATATGTATATGTATATGTATATGTATCTGTATATGTATATGTATATGCATATGTATATGTATATGTATATGCATATGCATATATGTATATGTATATGTATATGTATATGTATATGTATATGTATATGTATATGTATATGTATATAATACCCCTTTAAGGGACTATGTAGGGTAGCATTCCCTACTCAGAGCCAGGCAGTTGAGTTTTTCAGTGTGTAAGGGTTCTGAGCCAGCAGGTATGTTCATTCCTCCATGAAGGAATCCACGTCAACAAACGCAAAGGGATTAGGTCCTTTCCGGAATGTCCGGGCGGCGTGAAGTGTGGGGCTGTTCAAGGGAGAGGGGATCTTGTTCCCGGAGGCATGCTGACGGCAAAGACCTGTACCTCGTGAAGTGGAAAGGCTACAGCGAAACGTCCTGGGAGCCCGATGAGAACATCGGCTCAGAGCTGGCTGACTTGAAGCGCGCTGCCAGAGCAAAAGCCGGCCACGATGTTAAAGAGGAAGGTGGACGGAAGAGGAAGAAGAAGGACGGCGAGGAGAAGGTCAAGAAAGAAAAGAAGAAGGACAAGAAGAAGCGAAAGAGGGGATCAAGTGATGGCAGAAAGCGCAGTTCCGACTCGGACAAGAACGACGACCCCCTCTCCATGCCGCCTGGGATGATGCCTCCACCGGGCATGTTGCCGCCGATGCCTGGGATGATGCCCCCCGGGATGATGCCTCCCGGCATGCCTTTCCCACCTCACCTGGGGCCTGGCAAGGGAAAGGGCATGCCGCCACCCATGCCGGGGAAGGGCATGCCTCCCTTCGGCAAAGGTATGCCTCCCCCCATGCATCCGCCTCCTTTCGGGCATCCTGGGCCATGCCCGGGGCCCCCTCCATGGGGTTCCAAAGGCTTCCCGATGCTGGGGAAGGGCATGCCCATGAAGGGCTTCCCGGGCAAGGGGCCCATACCATTCCACCGGCCCAACCCACCTGGGTCCAGACAGGCATCTGACATGCAGCGCTTTGCCTCCGAGAAGAAGTACCGCCTGCGAGACCTAGCCCAGGGGGTGCGGGACTACCTCAGCAAGCATGCGGAGCAAGTTTCCGAAGACAAGGCTTCAAAAGCAAAGAGTCTGGAGGAGGCACCATCGTGCACCCACCCAATCGGGCCCCGACAGTAGGATTCCGCAGAGCTTTTATGGGGTGTATAGGGTTTAGGCTTAGGTTTTCATTGCTTTAGCGACAGGCACTTGGCCTCAAGCTGCAGGGAGGCCAATTACCGCTCTTCCTGCCCATGGAGCTCCTGATGACACATGCCCTTTGCCTGGTTTGGCTCATGGATAGCGATGGTAGCGACGAGCAGTACGACTTGCTCCAACAAGTTGCCGCACTGGCGCGGCACAAGGGGGCAGAGGCTCGGCAGCTCTTTGTCAGGATTTTGAAGGGCTGCTGGCAGAGAAATGGGCAGCCAAAGCGGACATCGGCCAAGCTGTTCGCAAGCCTGGGCGCCTGTGGCGCCAAGGGTTCGAAGCAAAGCGGTCCCACACTGGCACTCCCGGGTTTGGGCGATGCCCGCCCAGAGCACTGGCGAGGGTTGATAGTGCAGCTTTACAAGGACCACAACCCAACCAAGTTAGGGGACATTGAGGCACTCATGGCCAAGTACAAGGGCCGGGAGAGGACGTTGTACTTGTGCATTTGCGAGAAGTACCGGGTGTCTCCCGACCTCGACAAGGCGGCCAAAGCCGAGAAGCCTGCGGGCGATGACAAGAAGGTCAAGAAGTACCGGGAGCTCATCACGGAGATCTACAAGGAGCACAACCCGTCCAAGCTTGGGGATCTGGACAGCCTCTGGGTATTGCTGTGGGATAATTTTTAAAATTTCCCTTCTTTCCCTTTTAAGGGGAACCTATCCAGAAATAATTTTCAAAGAGCTGTAAAGCAACACCCAGGCCTGCTCCAGAAGTACAAGGGCCGCGAGGAGCTTGTCTACAAAGGCATCTGCGAGAAGTACCACGTGGAGCCGAAGACGTCCAAGAAGGAGGAGGCCAAGACCACCTTCGAGAGGCTCACTTCGCCTTTAGTTGAGGGTTTAGGGTTTAGGGTTTAGGGTTTATGGGTTTCCTTTTTTAGTAGGAATATTGAAGTTTAACCTGTTGTTTTACCCTTGGTTCTTGGAGAAGTAAGGAAGTACAAGCAGCTCATTGCCGAGATCTATGCCGAGCACAACAAGGAGAAGCTCGGGGAGCTCGACGACCTGCTTGGCAAGTACAAGGGCAAGGAGAAGACCCTCTACCTGGCCGTGTGTCACAAGTACAACATCGAGCCGAAGCTTCCCAGCAACAAGAAGAAGGAGAAGAAGGCCGAGGAGGAGGGCAAGGAGGGCAAAGACCGCAAGGCCCCGGAGGGCGACGGGGACAGGGAGGCCAAGGAAGGCCAGGAGGAGCCGGATGGCAAGGATGGCAAGGAGGAGCAAAAAGCCGGAAGCACGGAGCTGGCAAAGGTGGATGACTTGGACCTCCCTCCGGTCGCCGAGGCGGCGCTGGGTGAGATGCTGAGGCGCCTCCTTGAGATCGCCGTGCTGCACGGCGCGGGCTTCGATGAGAAGGAGGCCAACCGCGTGTGCACGTGGCTGGAAGCCTGCCCGCGGCAGCCCCCCTGCACCTTGAGCTACCGCTTCGAGTTGCAGGGCCTGAGCTCCGGGCAGACGGAGAAGTTCACGGAGAAGCTCTACGGCTCGGAGGACAGCCGCTGGAAGAGGCTCCTCAGCATGTGCCCGGGAACGGAGCTCAAGGGGCCGAAAGACTCCTCTGATGCCCTGATCGTCACGGGGGACGGGGGAGGGGCTCAGGGCAGGAAGCTCTTCGACAATGCGGTGATTCACATCTCTGACTCTTTGGGGCGGGCTGTGCGCGAGTGCATGGACGTCATGGACTCAGATGATGAGGGCGCAAGAGATCGCTGGTACCTTCCGTGGAGCTCCGAGGAAAATGCCTACATCTTGCTTGATGGGGAGAAGCCTGTCAAAAAAGAAGTGGGCGTGGAGTACAGGAGGGGCTGCTGGACGGCACGGCGCTATGTACCCATGCATTCTCATTCCGCACATCACAACCTGTGTGGGCCGGATGTTCAAGGACGGCTGCCAGACTTCTGGCGAGAGCTTGCTGACAAGCTCTGGCTTGGCATTCTGACCCTCAACTGGGGCACAGATGTGCCGCTGGACACCGTGGTGGTGATCCAGACGACAGGTGGCAACGAAGCTGCCCAAGGCTGCAGTGAAGCGGCGCCAAATGCATGTGTGATCGTCACAGCACCGACCGCCCAGGAACTGGAGACGGCCAACAGGAAGCTGGGGCCCCTCCTGTCCAAGGTCCTCACAGGCATTCGGGCCAATGCTGCGTTTGCCATGCACGTCCTGTCGATGCCCCAGTTCCGCTCCACGGGCCGGGCTACCTGGTACCCTGGCATGGTCCTCGCGGCTCGCCAGGGCTTCGAGAATCGGGAGCCTGCATCCTCAGACTCGGAGGGCGATGTGCCTGAGGAGGAGCTGGACCTCGATGCCGATGTGCAGTCCGATGCTGAGCCGCCGGACTACTCGCAACCACAGCGCCTGTCTCGGAAGAAGCTGCGAGAGGCGTATCTGTCGGGTGTGCTGAACCTCGACACTGCAGATCCCGGGATGAAGAAGGTCTGCCGCCGCTTCAGCGATTGGAGCAAGTCGAAGCCGTTTCAAGAGCAGCGGACTGTGCTGGCCCTCTTGGAGCAGCTCATGATCAAGCTGGAAGGCTTCGCGGATATCGACCTGGCAAAGCACAACAAGGAGGTGCAAGACTTGGTGAAGCAGCTCAAGGACCACGACACCCTCTTCCCGGTCGAGATCCAGGACGTCGCGCTCTCCATCCTCGACATGAAGCCGCCCACAAAACAGCCGGTGGAGCTCCCAATCCCCCCTCCGCCCTCTACGCCGGCCCCGAAGCCCTACGTGGCTCCGAAGCTACCCAAGGATGCCCCGCCGCCCCTGCCGGAGAACAAGTACCCCTGGCAGGAGAAGATCTTCTTGGACTCGCTTCTCTCCAAGGGCCTCTATGGCTCCAACGTCCTTAGTCGCGTCATCGGAAGGGGAGGCATGCACCACCGCAGGATGGAGAGTGAGAGCGGGGCACGCGTCTTCTTTCGTGGCTTGGGTGTCAGCGGCAGGGACATGGACTTGACCGACCCTACCGACTGCAGGTTGCACATCTCGGTCAAGGGTGAAGTGCCCCAGCAGGGCAAGTCGGTAAGGCGGATCATCAAGGAGATCGTCGCCGAGCTGGATGCGGAGCTCGCGGAAAGAGGGGAGATTGGGCCGGCCTTGGACAATCCCCGCATCCCGGATGCGCATCCCTTCGGCTTCATGCTGGGCCGGGGCATGGGGCCGGAGAACGGAGAGCCTCTGAAGTTCCGCTTCCCGGAGGAGGATGGCCAAACCTTGAACGACATGCTGCTCTGGCTCAAGCAAGCCAAGCTGCCCCTGGAGCTGGACTCAGACACGCAGTGGCGAACGACTTTGCAGGCGCGGGGGGGCTCTGAGAAGCGGGCTCAAGGCCGAAAGGCCTAGACCGGACCATCATGGCTGTGATCACGTCACCCCCAACATGGATCAAGTAGGACACGTAGCCAGAGACTCCCAAACCCCTTAAATGAGGAAGATGCCTTAAGTATTCCTTAAATCATATTGGCGTTCCTATTATAATTCCAGGCATATTCCTTCATTCAGGGGTTGTGGAGTCTCCCCCAGAGTCTTCAGCTCCTGCCTTTCAGGTGACGCCTGCCGAGCCGCCTCTGCCTGACGATGCTCCAGAGCAGGCGGAGCTTGTCGCGAGAGCCTTAGAGCACGTGGAGGTTCATGGTACTTAGTAACTAATTATAACTGTACTCATAACTGTACTTAGGACCATATTCGGGCACTTAAGGGGCTTATAAGTGGGTTATAAGTACAGTTATAACTAGTGACTAAGTGCCATGAACCTCCAAGCACATGTGGCAAAAGCCCCTACCAATACTGCGAGAAGCGTGTTTTTGTCGTTGTTGTCATGGGAAGCCTTCAGGTTGTAGTGTGTTAAAACCCGAGGCTGCTGAGTTCACACGGATGATGGTGGACTGGAGCTATCCGAGCCCGTACTGGTTCGAGGAGCATGACCTCCGCCCAACCGGCTTATGGTCGTCCCTGACTGCCGGAGAGGGCGACGGAAGCTCCATCGCCCTCCAATCGGGGCAGGGTGTGCGCCTGAGTGCTGCGGCGGTGGAGCACTTCGCCACGGTCATGGAGAGGACGGGGCTGTCCTCCATGCCGAAGATCATCATCCTCGAGGTGCTCTCAAGGCTCCGGGGCGTGGTCAGGAGGCAGGTGGAGGATGAGCAGCTCCTCTTCTACCTGCTCTACCCCTGGGCCTGGTTTTCGGAGTCCATGGGCCGTGGCCTGAAGCTGCCCTACGGGAAGGAGAAGGTGCACACGATGCTGGCGGAGCTGGGGCGCATGGGCGGCAAGCCCACGGAGTCCCAGAAGTCCCCACCCTTCCGCGGCTTCTTCGTGGAGTGGCTGCCCCTCAAGGCAGGGACCTCGCGGCCCGAAGGGCCCTATGTTCCGATGGTGCCAACCCCTACCATCCCGGCCGTTGCCCCACCGCACCCGACGCCGATCACCCCCGAGCCCCCGAAAGTCGTGGCGCCGGCTGCGCCCAGCGCGCCCCGAGGCTTCTGCAAGTACTGGCTTCCGGAAACAGCTTTCAAGTCCAGACAAGACCTGCGGGAGCTTATTACTGGGCCTGGCGGGAGCCACTTCGCGCACATCCTCAGAAAATACCCAACCGTGGACTTGCGAATCGAAGGTCAGAATTCGCTCAGCGTGCCGCCTGCTCACCGGCTACATGTCTCCTTGAGCAGCGAGGACTCGGACGTGTTCGAAAGTGCTTCAGCAGACGTCATGGACTTGGTGGAGACGGTTTGCGACATGATCGGCGAGGAACTTCAGATGTCCGAGGAGCCTCCGGCTGTAAGGGGCCACATTCCTGTGAAGAAAGGTTCTGTGTGGGTTTGGGGTCTTCTGTGCGAAGCCGAAAGGCGCAAAAAATCTAGGCATCTCCAGTGTGTCTGTTCGTTTCACTTTTCCTGCCCAAATTCGTGTGGTCTCCACCCCTTAAGGCCTTAAGGCATGAGCAACGAACAACCCACATTCTTCGCTCCGCAGGCGCAGGTGGATGTGCTGATCTCCCAGGTCCGTGCGGAGAAGTACTTCGAGGCCCACGGCATTCGCACCCCTCTCCCCGCAGCACGTGCCGCTCCAGCGCCGGCAGAAGCAGAGTTCGAGTTCGTGGACGATGATATGGCGCCTCGGCCTGCAAAGTTCGAGTCCGGCATGCTCAAGAGTCACTCGCCCAGCTTCACTCGTTCCACCCACCCTAAACCCTACACCCTAAACCCGAAACCCTGAACCCCAACCCCTAAACCCCAAACCCTCAACCCTAAACCCTAAACCAGGAGGTCGAAGACCAGGACGACGACGATGACGCAGACACCGAGGACGAAGATGCCCGGACGGAAGCATCGGAAGGCATGTCAGATGTTACGGAAGCCGATGGCGAAGTTCCGAAGACCCTGGGTGGTGCTTTGGGATCATTTCGAATTTCCCTTCTTTCTTTGAGAAGGGAACCTGTTCATACAATAATGTTCAAAGGGTTTAAAGCACAAGTGAGGACCGTGTTCGATGATATCTGATATGGGCGCCCATATCTCCCTAAGGCTGTATCAGCCGGCTCAAATCTTTGTTGCGACGTCGCAAAAAGAGTGGGAGGGCCACATGCGTGAGGCAAAGGTAGAAGAGTCGAGTGTATGCCTCCATGGGGATTGCGGCCTCTTAGCGCGGGCGTGTGTTGGAACTCCTCTCTCTTGCCCAGGTGCTACATGCGCGAAGACCTGAACTGCCGGCGGGAAGGCGCCGGGTTCCCAGCTGGAGTCCTCTGCTTAAAGCACTCAAAAGCCTGAGCCCCTATACCCTAAACTAAACCCTAAACCCTAAACCCTAAAGCCTAATCCCTAAACCCTGAACCCTAAACCCTGAACCCTTAGCCCTTAGCCCTAAACCATAAACCGATTTGCTAGCTTGTGTGGCTGGGCTAGGGTTTAGGGTTTAGGGTTTAGGGTTTAGGGTTTAGGGTTTCGGGTTTCGGGTTTCGGGTTTCGGGTTTCGGGTTTAGGGTGTAGGGTGTAGGGTGTAAGGTGTATGGTGTACGGTTAGGGGTTAGGGTTTAGGGGGAAGGTTGCTGATTCACCTAGTGCCAAGGGCCCGAGACTACAATGAAGTCGTTTGCAAGACCCTGCTTGCAATTGAGATGAACCCCTAGATGTGTCGAGACGCAGTGGACCCTACTGTTTGCTTACGAACCCCCCCCCGCCCGCCCCCCCCCAAAAAATATGAAAAGAATGGAAGATAATGATCCCCACATTACCCTTAAGACGGAGGATTTTTTTTGGGATGCTCTGAAGCAAGTAGTAGAAAGACCTTAAGCCCTCAAAACATATAAACCCCCCATAGACCCCGATAGACCCTATAAACCCTGTAAACCCTATGAACCCGTACAAACCTGCATAACCCCTATAAACCCCTACAAACCCCTGTAAACTCCTATAAGCCCCCGTGAACCCCAAAAAGGCTCGAAACCCCTATACACCCTATCAACCCCTCAGCCCTGGAAACACCTATAAACTCCATAAATCCTTTTTAACAACCCTACAAACCCCTATAACCCGTATAAACCTCAAAAAGCCCTACAACCCCTACAAACCCTGTAAGACCGGTTCCAGAACGTTGCGATTAATGTTCCAGAACGCTGTCATTTCTGACCGCGTAATGGGTACCACAAAAACGGAGGCTTGACATTAGGCCTGAACCCTAAACTCCAAACCCCTTCCTTCCAATTCAGGCTTGGCTGACTGGGCCCATCTTCCTTGCAAAGCCTTGCGGTGCTTCGAAGACCTCAGCTTGACAAAGAGAGAGATGTCGCTGCTAGGATTCGGGTTGTGGGTTGAGTTTCAGGCTTTAGGGTTTGGGTTTTGGGGTTTAAGGTTTATGGCTTAGAGTTTAGGGTGTGGGTTTAGGGGCTTGGGTTTTGTGGCAATCTTCGACGAGGCACTCGATCACACGGAAACCCGAATCGGTCTCTCTTTCTTTTTGGGGGTCCGATATATAGTATGGCATCCGTAAAAAAGAAGAACCTCAAAAGGGACCCTAGCTCGGAGAACAGCCCATTTCATGTTTGGTGAAGCTTGTGATTGCATGGCTGGGTGCAGTTTGTTGCGCTCGATGTTCGGTCTTTTCTTTTGTCTTGCATGGGCAATGCTTGTGCAAGAAAAACTAGTAGGGTTTGGGGTTTAGGGTTTCAGGGTTTCGGGTATAGGGCTTTAGGGTCTATAATCGGAGTTTAGGGTTTTAGGGTTGAGGGTCTACGGTGTGGTGTTGTAGGGTTGAGGGACCTCTACCCATCTTGCATTCACACGCTTTCGCTCATTTGACAAACCAAGTTTCCATTGTCTCGCATAGTCTGGCAACGGTGGCGCCGCACCGCATGGAGTGCAGTGACAGGGATTTCCCAAAATAGGGGTACCCGTGTTATACCCCAAATAGAATAGAATCCCCTAAAAAGGGACCCCCAAAAAGGGCACCCCTTGTTTTCAGAAACTCCCATGTGCCCCAGACCTGCAATCCTTAGTTGCAGCCTGCCATGCCTCCTGGTAGTTCAAGTTCGCCGTCCCTAGTCTTGAGCCTGCACCTTGTCTATAGTGAGCCCAATGTGCAACGTGGCCACAGCTTGGCTCAAGCTTATTTTGTTGCCAGTGAATGTAGCATCCCGGCTGTTGAGAAGCTGCCATGAAACAACTTGCCTTGATTCTCGCGACGTCGGCTGTGGCAGCTGCTGCAGGCCCGGCCTGTAAGGGCTCCAAGTTAGAGACGCTGGATAAGATCTGGATAAGCCCTTGGGATACTTTTTGGTATTTTCCCTTTCTGGGTTCAAGAGGGAACCATCATTTAGGAGCCCTTTTTTTTTAAGGGGGTTCTAAGGGACATCCGAGGAAAGGAAGCTTCTGCTCGAAAGTGACATCCGGTTGCGAGTCGCGCTACGTGGCCACTGGAGTCGTCAACGCTCAGTGCGGCTTCTCCGACGGCCAATGCCTGACCGTCGGGCCTTTCTGCGACCCGCCCGCGTGCAAAGCCGAGGCTGTGATTTCGAACAATGTTGCTGCCAACGATAACCGCCTGGAAAGTGCGGGCAGTGGTGGCTACGTTGTGGAGTTGGCCAATGGCGACACCGTCTGGACGCAGAACACTTACGGCCACAACCAGCGCGGCCTGGGACAGGCTTTCGATGCCTCCTCGGCCAGAGACTGGAGCCGTGCGTGGCATGGCCAGTGCCATGGTCCCGACTACAAGAAGGCTCCTCTTCAGCTCCGGTACTCCTTCAAGGCCGGGGACCATGTCATCACCTCCGTGAAGGTGTGGAATGTCCCGGGAGCGGGGCACCACGCCGGCAAGATCGGAGTCAAGTACTGGACCGGCAGCGCCTGGGAAGATGTCACCAACCAAAGCCCGGAGGGCTTCAGCGACCGCATCGACTCGGAAGAGATGGAAATCCAGTTCGACCCCGTGACCACGTCGCAGTTCCGCCTGGACTTCTGGGCACACGCGAGCGCCGGCAACCCCACGTGTGTGGGAGCAACGGAGGTCCAGATCATCGGTTGCAAGGGCTAGTTCCCAGAGAGCTCTGAACGACCCCTCGACTTAAGGGAATCGACCGCACTCTCAGCTCCTAGTCCTAAACCCTAAACCCTAAACCCTAAACCCTAAACCCTAAACCCCGTACCTGGTACATTCCCTAGTCGAGGCTTCGGGCAGGGGACACTTGGGGGTCTATGGCCAGCCCTGGCATGTTGACGATCAGCTCGCATGGGCCAAAAGTTTGTGCAGTGCGGCATGTGCGCCTGGGGTTTGTGACGTGTATTATTATTATTATGATTATGATTATGATTATGATTATTATTACTATTATTATTGTTGTTATTATTATATATACACAAGTGGTATACCCATACACACTTTACATATATATATATATATATAGATATATATATATATACATATCTATATCTATATCTACATCTATATATAGATATATGCACATGCTCTCCATAGTTCCAACCCCCCATGTAACTATGAAGCTAACATGAGTCATACGAGCTCGGCCCCCCCCCCCCTCCACCTCAAAGAAAGGCGGACACAGATGACACGGCTTTTGTCTTCGAAGCTTCAAAGGGCTTGTCTTGGCTGCTGGGTGTTGTCTTGGGGACATTATGCTAATATCAGGAGTCTCGTCTCTGGCATCCCATGTCCTGCCAGCATCCTGCGACACCTTCCTGTTCCGCTTCGCAAACTTCAATTTGTCCCACATTACTACAATCCTGACGAGACGAATCCCCCCCCAAAAAACACAACAAGAGACAACAAAAAAGAGCGGGCGCAAGCCCCACATCGGGAAACCCCTACACCCTCACAAACGCTCGAAAAAAGCCCGAAAACTGCCCCCCCCCCCCCGCTCCGAAGCACCTGTGCTGTTGAGCCGCAGTGGGGGCTTCAGCGCTCCGACTCGTAGGTTTGTGAACTCCTTGCGTATCTTCTCCCATGTCCGCCTGAGAAAGATTTCCGGGACTCCCCAAAGAAGTGGGGGGTCCCCGGAGAATGTCGCGCTTTTGCCGACTCGGGCTGGTCTGCGCGCTGGTCTGCCACTGGCGCCCGCTGTGCGGGGAGCGCCGGCGGCTCAGAAAGCCCCAAAATCACCTGAGAGTTCAGTTTCGGATAGAGGAGGACGTGTTTGGCCTTCGTATCCCTAAACCCTAAACTCCCCCCCCCCCCCCCCCCACGCACCCCGCCCCCCGGCCCAAAACCCCCCCCCCAAACCCCCGACATCGGGCAGTTCGGACAGGCTTCCAGAGGAGCATCCCGCCGAGACCAAAATCCTTGTCCTCAACCGAAATGGGTTAGAAACCCCCCCCCCAAGCCTGCAAAAGCCGTCACAAAATTCACTCTAAAGCAAAAGAAAAAACCGGTCAAAACCCGCACAAAAACCGGTCAAAACCCGCACAAAACCCGCACAAAACCCGCACAACCCCGGACACAGACCCTATACAATTTCTATCAACCCTGTACTCATGTTGGCGCAGGCGTTTCAGACAGACTCCTGCTTGACACAGCCGACAGCTTCTTGCTCCGCAGCGGTCTCAGAGCTTCGCATGTGGGCGGTTGAGCCCTAGACCTCTTCAGCCTTTGAGGGTTTAGGGTCTAGGGTTTAGGGTTTAGGGTTAGGGTTTGGGGTTTAGGGTTTATTAGGCTTTAGAGCTCTACCCCCTTAAGCTCCCTTGAGCCCTGTTAACCCTCAACTGCCCTTCCTGTGCCTGAACCCTAAACCCCAAACCCTAAACCTTAAACTCTAAACCCTAAACTTTAAATGCTAAACCCTAAACCCTAAACCCTAAACCCTCAACAGCCCTTCCTGTGCAGGGGACCTGCGAGGCCAGCGGCGCGCGGAAGATGCCCGGATCCAGGGTGCATTGGCCAAGGCGCGCCACCAACTTCCCACATTGTGAGGGCTTGGGGTTGTTGAGGGTTTAGGTTAGGGTTGAGGGCTTAGGGTTTAGGGTTAGGGTTTAGGGTTTGGGGTTTGGGGTTTAGGGTTTAGGGTTTAGGGTTTAGGGTTTAGGGTTTAGGGTTTAGGGTTGAGTTGAGGAGTTGAGGGGTTCTCCACCCCCCCTTTTAGAGGGGGTGTTGAGTGGACTGTTCTACCTCTGCCTGCCACCACTGCTGGATGGAAAAGGGCGTAGGTGCATTGAGGCGCCCGCCGTACTTTTAGCGACAAGGTCCTTCGGACCCTAAACCCTAAACCCTAAACCTTAAACCCTAAACCCTAAACCCTAAACCCTAAACCCTAAACCCTAAACCCTAAACCCGAAGCCCAACCTTGCATTAGGGGGTTTGGGGTTTGGGGTTCAGGGTTCAGGGTTTTGGGTTTTGGAGTTTGGGGTTTCCGGGCATGAACATGAACCCTCAACCCCAAACCCTGAAGCCCTGAATCCTCACCCTAAACCCTAAACCCTAAACCCTAAACCCTAAACCCTAAACCCTAAACCCCAAAACGAACCCTAAACCCTAAACCCTAAACCCTCAACCCTCAACCCTAAACCCTAAACCCTAAACCCGAATCCCTGAGTCCTCTAGTCCCAAAGCTACACGGCCGAAGGTGCCACCGCCACCTGCTGCTGGACCACAGTCGGCCATCAAGGTCCCGGTCGGTGGAGTTGGGCCAGTTTCGGGGGTTTAGGGTTTAGGGTTTAGGGTTTAGGGTTTAGGGTTCAGGGTTTAGGGTTTAGGGTTCGGGTTTAGGGTTTAGGGATAGTTCAGAATGTCCTTTTGGTGTAAGGGTGCCCTAGACCCTGAACCGAAAACCACAAATCCCAATCTTCAACCCCAGAGCCAAGTTTCAGGGACCGCCCAGAACCACCCGAACCCTCAGGATCCTAATCCCTAAACCCCAAACCCCAAAACCCTAAACCCTAAACCCCAAACCCCTAAACCCTAAACCCTAAACCCTAAACCCTAAAAACCCTAACTTTAAACCCTAAACCCTCAACCCTTAACCCCAAACCCCAAACTCTAAAAACTCTAAACCCCTGCACATACCCCAAACCCGATACCCGCAACTTCTAAAAGGAGAATATGAGGAAGGGGTCTTTTCCATGCCCACTTAATTTCTTGAAAGGTGTATGCCCAAGGGGTACGCTGAATACTGCTTAGGCTAAAACCCTACACCCTAAACCCTCTACCCTAAACCCTAAACCCTAAACCCTAAACCCTTAGGCCTTAACCCTAAAGCTCTTGAGTCTAAGTCTAAGGTTGGAACCATAGGCCCTTTGTATGGCCCCTTACACGTTTATTTTATTTTATTTTTTATCGGGATCCGAAGAACCTTACCCCTAAACCCTACACCCTAAACCCTTATCTCTGACCTCAAGGGCTATGTATGGGGCTTCAGGGACCCAATGCCCCTGAACCTGAAACCCTACACCCTAAGCCCCAGAACTTAAACCAAGGGAGTTCGTCATGTTGGGGAGGTTTGAAAGTATATATTCCTAACACAGACTCACGGCCATCAAGTAAGGACTCCGATTGAAGAATGAGAAGCACACAGCTCTTAAACCCCTTAACCCCCTAAACCCCTGAACCCTTGAACCCTAAACCCCAAACCCCTGAACCCTGAACCTTGCATCTCAGAACCCTGCAACCCTAAGCCCTTGAACCCTTCAACCCTAAGCCCCAAACCCTTCTCCCCACTCCACTGGTTCGTCGTGGAGAATGATGGAAGGAAGTATGCCCCAATTATCCTTAAAGAGTATGAAGATAGTGTAGATGTGGTACCTTTCCCCACATGCAGGTCGGCCTACCCAGCTGCGCCGGCGGAGTTTTGGAACTCGCTGGTAGCTACGAGGCTTATCGGGGCTCGGGAGTTCGGGATTCGGGGTTTAGGGGTTAGGGTTAGGGTTTAGGGTTAGGTTTAGGGTTTAGGGTTTAGGGTTTAGGGTTTAGGGTTTAGGGGTTAGGGGTTAGGGTTTTTGGCTTCTAATTCCTGAGCCTTGAGCCCTGAGCCTGTCCCCCCCTCGCAAGAGTTGTCGCAGGGTTTTCGGCACGGGACGTGTGCCGTGTCACGGTTGTTCTAAACTTGCATCTCTTTGCGGTTAACCTTCTTGAAGGGGGATTCCATGACAGAAGTTTCTACTCTCCCAGCCAGCAGCCCCTGAGGCTAAGACAACCCTTAAAAAACCCGTAAACCCATACAGCCCCCTTATATTCCCTAAAGCCCTGAAACCTCTAGGGTTTAGGGGCTGGGGGATTGAGGGGTTTAGGGATTTAGGGTTTTCGGAGTTTAGTGTTTGAGCGGTTTCCGGGGTTTAGAACCCTAAAACCTTCAAGCCCTCACTCCCAAACCCTGACGCTAGGCCCGGACTCCCTTAACCCCTCAACCCCTCAACCCCTCAACCCTAAAAAGCCCTAAACCCTAAACCCTAAACACCAAACTCCAAACCCCAAACCCCAAACCCAAACCCTAAACCCTAAACCCTAAACCCTGAAAGCAGCCCCTGAGGTGGTCGAGGCAGTGACCATCGAGGGCCCGTGCCAGGTCATGGGAAGCCATGGCCCCGGTTGGTGTAGGGTTTAGGGTTTAGGGTCTGGGGTTTAGGGTTTAGGGTTTCAGGGTTTCAGGGTTTCAGGGTTTCAGGGTTTAGGGTTCTAGGGTTCTAGGGTTCTAGGGTTCTAGGGTTAGGTTTAGGGTTTAAGGGTTTACGGGTTTAAGGGTTTCAGGGTTTAAGGGTTTTAGGGTTTCAGGGTTTTTGGGTTTAGGGTTCTCGGGTTAGGTTGTAGGGTTTTAGGGTTTAGGGTTTCGGGTATATATAGGGGCTTAGGGTTTTAGGATTTCGGGTTTAGGGTTTTGGGTTTAGGGTTTCAGGTTTTAGGGTTTAGGGTTTCGGGTTTCAGGGATGTAGGGTTGAGGGTTTCAGGGATGTAGGGTTGAGGGTTTCAGGGTTTTAGGGTTTAGGGTTTCAGGGTTTTAGCGATGTAGGGTGTTCGGGTTTAGGGTTTCAGGGATGGGTTTAGGGTTGTAGGGTTTTAGGGTTTCAGGGATGTAGGGTTTTAGGTTTTTTGGGCTTTAGGGCTTCAGGAGCCCTGAAGTGGCTCTTCCAAAATCTCTTGGAACAGACCTTCGGAATCTTTGATTTTCTGCTTCCAAGCGTGCCTGAGCCCTAAACCCTAAACTCTAAACCCTGAACCCTAAACCCTAAACCCTAAACCCTAAACCCTAAACCCTAAACCCTAAACCCAGGCGCCGAGCTGAACTTGCTGGCCCCGGTGCGATTCCGGGGGAACGCCAGCTTCTTCGGCCGGCTGACGGTGAAAGCCATCAAGGCTCTGCGGGGTTTAGGATTTAGGATTTAGGGTTTAGGGTTAAGGGTTTAGGGTTCAGGGTTCAGGGTTTAGGGTTCTTAAGGGAGGGGGGATCATGGGGCTAGGTACCCAGGGAGCCTTAACAAACCTTAGGGAAGCTTAGGGAGCCTTGGGGAGTAGTATTAGGGAACCTTGGGTTACATACCCCCCCTTGAACCCCCCTCCCTTAAGAACCCTAAGCCCTCAACCCTGAACCCTCAACCCTCAACCCTAAACCCTAAACCCTAAACCCTAAACCCTAAATCCTAAGAACTCTCTCTCTAAAGGCTGTCTGGGACGAGTATGATGCGACGCTGGACAGCCCCTGTATCTTCATCAATGGCAGCCTTCGCCTGCACCCAGCTGCCAAGCTTCGCTTCGAGGACTGCCGCAACGGCCAGAAGCAGGAGTCAGGGTTCAGGGTTTAGGGTTTAGGGTTTAGGGTTTAGGGTTTAGGGTTTAGGGTTTAGGGTTTAGGGTTTAGGGTTTAGGGTACCTTTGTCAAGGGACTGAAAGGGACCTTTGTAATGACCTCAGGGGTTCTTTAGGGGGTAGCTTAGGGGCTAGTTTGGTTTTAATGTAGGGGCAATATTATAAGCTCCCCTTGAAGGAGGAGAACGCCCGTGGGGGTGGGCTCAGCATCGAGGGGGATGCCGAGCTCCTCGGGGGAAGCTTGCACTTCAGCCGCTGCCAAGCTCCTTACTGGGAATCAGGTACCCTACATCCCTATATACCCTTTAAGGAATCAGGCACCCTATATCCCGAGATACCGTTGAAGGAATAAGGTACCATGTATCCCTATATACCCTTTATGGGATTATATAGGGTACCTTTTTCCCCCATTCCCTACTCACCAACAGCAAGTAAGGCCCGCGGCGACGGGCGTCAGACGGGCAA
Organism: Symbiodinium natans; assembly: GCA_905221605.1. Taxonomy (NCBI): domain Eukaryota; class Dinophyceae; order Suessiales; family Symbiodiniaceae; genus Symbiodinium; species Symbiodinium natans. The sequence goes on from CAJNDS010002148.1 coordinate 170,693, forward strand.
AGGAGGCGCCCTCTACGTTGGAGGCGCGAATTTGAATCCCGGAAGGGGCCTCCTGGCATCCCGAGCCCGGTGCCTGTGAGAGTAAGCCCCAAACCCCAACAAACCCTAAACCCTAAACCCTAAACCCTAAACCCTAAACCCGAAACCCTAAACCCTAAACCCTAAACCCTAAACCCTAAACCCTAAGCCCTAAACCCCAAGCCCTAAACCCCAAAACCCTGAAAGGTGCCTTCCGGAACTGGGATGCCACAATCGAGGCCACAGGATGCTCCGCAACTTTCGGAGGCAGCAAGACCCTTCTGAGGTAAGTTTTCTGGGGTTTAGGGTTTAGGGTTTAGGGTTTAGGGTTTAGGGCTAGGGTTTAGGGTTTGGGGTCCTTGTCGCTAGTCTCTACTGGGGTAGGATCTCAGGGCAGCTCCACCCATGACTCCCCATCCGCGGCAGAGTCTCAGGCACGATCTACGTGAAGGAGCCGATGGCCGTGTTGGGCGGGAAGCTGGCGTTCTCTGGATCTACTTCCCAGAAAGATGGAGGCAACAACTCAACCTTTGTTCGTCTTGTTTGTGTTTTTTGGTGGTGGGGGGGGGGGGGGGTTGGGGTGGGGGGGGGGGTTGGTTGGGGGGAGTGGGTGCGGGGGGGGGGGGTGGGGGGGGGGGGGGGGGGGACTGGTCTGGGTGGATTTGGCGTCAAGGCCTTCAGTGAGTATATTACTGATACATATATATGTGTGTATTCTGTAAATATGCAACCATTACTATATGAAAATGTTCATCTGTTAATATAGATGAATATGTTCATACAATATTCTGTTACATTGCTATGTTATCATGTTACTGAGCCAGTCCGCAACTTTAAGCCCTAATCCCTACACCCTAAACCCTAAACCCTACACCCTAGACCCCTAAACCCCTAAACCCCTAAACCCCTAAGCCCCTAAGCCCCTAAACCCCTAAACCCCTAAACCCCTAAACCCCTAAACCCCTAAACCCCTAAACCCCTAAACCCCTAAACCCCTAAACCCTAAACCCGAAACCCGAAACCCCTAAACCCCTAAACCCTAAACCCGAAACCCCTAAACCCCTAAACCCTAAACCCTAAACCCCAAACTACTTGCCACAGGCGCCGTCTACGTAAACGCTCCGATGAAAGTGTCCGGTGGCAACCTCACCATCCTCGAATCGAAGGCTGAGGGTGGCGGAGGCCAGGCATATGAGGGCTCAGGGGCTTACTTAAGGTTTAGGGCTCAGGGTTTAGGGTTTAGGGTTTAGGTTTTAGGGTTCAGGGTTTAGGGTTTAGGGTTTAGGGCTTGAGGTTCAAGAGTTTTCGGGCTAAATGGGGTTTTGGGGTGGAAGCAACAGGTTCAAGCTCAAGGATCAAGGAGACTCTGTTTCTCCCTTTGTGAAGTTTTCGTGTTGCCCAAGTTGCCCCTTCCAGGGCCTTGGTTGGGGTTTAGGGTTGAGGGTTTAGGGTTTAGGGTTTAGGGTTTAGGGTTTAGGGTTTAGGGATAGTCAATAAGGGTGCCATCTTATATGTGCGGCATAACCCTTTCATGGTACTGGCAATGTACGTCCCCTAGCAAGAGACCTTGAACCGGAAGTGGCCATGTTTGCAAGTCGAGCCTGGGTTCTAAGTCCTAAACCCTAAACCCCAAACCTTAAGCCTTCAACCCAAACCCCTAACCCTAAGCCTTAAACCCTAAACCCTAACCCTAAGCCCTAAGCCCTAAACCCTAAACCCTAAGCCCTAAGCCCTAGGCCCTAAACCGTAAACCCGAATCCCTAAACGATGTCAGGTGCCATCCGAGCGCAGCAGGTGGATGTGTCGGGAGGCAGCCTGACTACCCAGGAAACCAATGCAGAGAAGAGGGGAGGCCCCTTGCACGAGAGATTTCGTCTTTTGGGCTTAGGGCTTCGGGCTTAGGATTTTTCGGGTTTAGGGACTGGACTCTACCGGCTTGGCACTGTCCGCAGGCGCGATCGGGGCGACGCACATCAACGTTTTTGGCGGGTCTATGACCATCCACCAGACTCGATCCAAGGGAGAAGGAGGCCGGGCGTACTTGTTTTCTTATCTTGTTCCTTATGGCAAGAGAACAGCAATAACTTGGGACGTTCCCCCTTATACTAACAGTCCTTCATAGGGACCATAGTCGGGGTACTATAATCCCATACCCCTTGGGCATACCCTTAAAAGAAGTTAGGGGCATGATAAGATCCGTCCTTATAGTTCCGTTTTACAGGTAAAAGGGGTTATGGGTTTGGGGTAATTATGTTGAATTGTCCTTAGATTCTTGTTCCTTATGATAACAGCAATAATGCTAGAAGGTCCGACCGTTTGTTTATCTTGCACCTCTGTCCGTGCCGCAGCATTATAGACACAGAAACTTTCGTGAGGGGTTAAAGAACATATAGAATACATGGATTGGGATGCTCAGCCCTAGACGATCATTGCTTAAGGGATTATCGTACTTCCGATTATAATCCCTATTAAGGCCTGTTAGTATAAGGGGGACCATCCAAATGCATGTTGCTGACCATTGCTGTCCTTCTCACAAACCCTAAGCCCATCCAAACTCGTCTAACCCAATCGCGAAGCCCCATCACCCTAACCCCTAAACCCTAAACCCTAACTCACCCTAAACCCTAAACCCTCAACGCTAAACCCTAAACCCTAAACAATTTTGTAGGTGCCATGACTGCCTTCACGTTCAACATGACGGGTGGACGCGTCGCTGTGAACGACTCCCGTGCCGGTTCAGAGGGAGGCAGGGGTCTAGGGATTTTAGGGTTTTCGGGTTTAGGGTTTAGTGGCAAAAAGGTTTGAGGCTTCGTGTTTTGGGGCTTCGTTTGTCGAACACGGACACTCGCTTGAGGCTGGCTACAAATGTATATGTATATGTATATACATATATGATATATATATATAGGCCCACATATATATATATATATATATGTGTGTATGTGTATATGTATATATATATACATATAATTGTATATGTATATGTATATGTATATGTATATGTATATGTATATGTATATGTATATGTATATGTATATGTATATGTATATGTATATGTATATGTATATGTATATGTATATGTATATGTAGTTGTATATGTACATGTATATGTATTTGTATATGTATATGTATACGTATATGTGGGGGTTTCCGAAATTGGGGTACCCTTTTTGGGGTCCCTTTACAGGAGATTTCATCTATTCGGGGTATGAAAAACGGGAACCCTTCTTTTGGAAGTACCCGTAGAGGGTTTAGGGTTTAGGGAATAGGGTTTGGGGTGTCGGGTTTAGGGTTTAGGGTTTTGGGTTTAGGGTTCCACAGTAAGAACCAGGGACCACAAACTGGAGAGTTGCAGGTGCCGTCTACTCGGTGGATCTCGACATCTCGGGGGGCAATCTGACAATCAACGGAGCGTATGCGTGGAAAAGCGGAGGCTGGAAGTCCATTTTACTGGGTTGAAGAGTTTAGGGTTAGGGTAGAGGGTTTAGGGTTTCGGGTTTTGGGTTTAGGGTTTAGGGTCTCATGTTTGGTTGGGGGCTGGAGGGGTTCGGGGGTTAAGGGCTTTCATTGTTTTGGGGTTTGAGTTCATGAGGGTTTAGGGTTTAAGGTTTAGGGTTTAGGGTGCTGAGGGGATTCATGTGGTTGTCGGAGTTCTGGGGTTCGAAGACTTAAAGTTTAGAGTTTAGGGTTGAGGGGTTGAAGGGTTCAGGGTTTTGGGGGATTGGGCCCCAGCTGTCGTTGACTGCAACCCTAAACCCTAAACCCTAAACCCTAAACCCTAAACCCTAAACCCTAAACCCTAAACCCCTAAACCCCTAAACCCTAAACCCTAAACTAAACCCTAAACCCTAAACCCTAAACCCCAAACCCTAAACCCTAAACCCTAAACCCTAAACATCCCAAAGTATAGACTAATGGTATGCCCATCTCGGCCCCAAGCGCTGTGGGAGCTGGAAGCCCCAGGTGCCCCAAACTGCGCACTTCGCATGGCCGACCAGGGGTTTCGGGTTTAGGGTTTAGGGTTTAGGGTTTGGGGTTTAGGGTTTAGGGTTTGGGGTTTAGGGTTTCGGGTTTAGGGTTGAGGGTTCGGGGGTTGCCTCAAAAACAACGTCGCAAAACCCCAAAACTCCTGAAAGGCCGCTAGGCCACAACCCCTCAGGACCCTAACCCCCCCCCCCCCCCCCCAAAGCCCGAACCGCCCTAAACCCCTGAAGAAGGTAACCTTAAACTCTAAACCCTAAGCCCTAAACCCTAATCCCTAAACCTTAAACCCTAAACCCTAAACCCTAATCGCTGAAGAAGGTGCGATTTGGGGAGACAGGATGAACGTTTCTGGTGGCAGCCTTGCCATCGTCGGCTCGCGGACTCACTTGAATGGAGGTGCACCTTTAAACCCTAAACCCTAAACACTAAACCCTGAACCCTAAACCCTAATGTTAACCTCACATCTATAAATGGGGTGGCAACTGTAATATTCGCCGGGCCAGAGGGGCTCAGCCGAAGACTACTTTCCATTACGGGAGGTTTTCGGGCCGATGTGTGTAAACAAGTCTATATAGGGGGGTCCGGTGAAAATAATAATGGGGTGACAACAGTAATATTTGGCCGGCCAGGAATCAAAAATTTTACTTGCAGAGAAGACTTTTCGAGCTCCGAGAGCAAGCAGAACCCTTCGAGACCAAGCACAGCAGACCCTGACAGCTAACCCCCCCCAAGACCCCCAGAATCCGCATTATTGGCACCCACTCGTTTTTTTCTACCCCTCCAAACCCCGGGGACCAAAACAAGTTTTTTTGGGGGGGGGGGGTTTATTAAAGCGACGTTAACATTAAACCCTAAACCCCAAACCCTAAACCCTAAACCCTAAACCCTAAACCCTAAACCCTAAACCCTAAAACCCTAAACCCTGGCCCGGACATGGGGGAGGACCCTAAAGGTCGAGCGAACCTTCAGCCCAAAACCCTCAACCCAAACCTTGGGATTTTCCCCCTTGCACTAGCAGTCCTTAATGGGTTTTCGAATAGGGTTTAGGGTTTAGGGTTTAGGGTTTAGGGTTTAGGGTTTAGGGTTTAGGGTTTAGATAAGGGGGAGCATCCCGACCCAAAACCTAAGTCGGAGGTGCGATCCATACTGAGAAGCTGATGGCTGTGTCGGGTGGCCACCTGGTCGCTCGCAGGTCCAACGCGGGTCTGAATGGAGGCTTGACTACTGCTTCTTCCTGGGCAATCTGGATTTAGGCACTGTGATCTCCCTCTACATGTAGCTTCAGATCCTCCTAGAACAAAATTATGATTATGATGATTCTTACTTTTGAATGCCTTCTCAGGGAAGGAGTATATAGATGACCTCATTTAGGTTGAGGATGGGGTTCAGGGTTGGGGGTTTTGTGTTTGGGTTTCGGCTCGGAGGATTCGGGGTTTGAGAATTTCGGGTACCTCAGGATGGGGGGGAGTCGTGGGTGCCCGCGGCCTATCCGGCCTATCCCAGAGGCAGTAGGCACCTAAACCCTAAACCCTAAACCCTAAACCCTAAACCCTAAACCCTAAACCCTAAACCCTAAACCCTAAACCCTAAACCCTAAACCCTAAACCATACACCCTAAACCCTAAACCCTAAACCCTAAACCCTAAACCCTAAACCCTAAACCCTAAACCCTAAACCCTAAACCCTAAACCCTAAACCCTAAACCCTAAACCCTAAACCCTAAACCCTAAACCCTAAACCCTAAACCCTAAACCCTCTCTTACTATGTATATTTAAACCCTAATGACCTTCGTGGGCATGTGGTTTTTTTTCTGGGTGCTAAACCCTGACCCCCTTCGTGGGCAAATGGTTTTTTTCCTGGGCCGTGCCTCCAAAAACACCCCAAATGAGGGGGACCCCAGGATCGGCCCGGGTCCCAGTTCAAAATGCGATTTTTTAGTACTGAAATCGACGGTTCTGGGTGGGCTCTCGTTTTCTGGATTTTTGATCAAAACCGAGCCTTTGGGCCCTAAACCCTGACCCTCTTCGTGGGCAAATGGTTTTTTTCCACCCGGGGGGGCCCTAAACCCTGACCCCCTTCGTGGGCAAATGGTTTTTTCTCCACCCGGGGGGGGCCTAAACCCTGACCCCCTTCGTGGGCAAATGGTTTTTTTCCACCTGGGGGGCCCTAAACCCTGACCCCCTTCGTGGGCAAATGGTTTTTTTCCACCGGGGGGGGGCCTTAAACCCTGACCCCCTTCGTGGGCAAATGGTTTTTTTCCACCCGGGGGGGGCCCTAAACCCTGACCCCCTTCGTGGGCAAATGGTTTTTTTCCACCCGGGGGGGCCCTAAACCCTGACCCCCTTCGTGGGCAAATGGTTTTTTTCCACCCGGGGGGGCCCTAAACCCTGACCCCCTTCGTGGGCAAATGGTTTTTTTCCACCCGGGGGGGCCCTAAACCCTGACCCCCTTCGTGGGCAAATGGTTTTTTCCACCCGGGGGGGCCCTAAACCCTGACCCCCTTCGTGGGCAAATGGTTTTTTGCCACCCGGGGGGGGGGCCCTAAACCCTGACCCCCTTCGTGGGCAAATGGTTTTTTTCCACCCGGGGGGGCCCTAAACCCTGACCCCCTTCGTGGGCAAATGGTTTTTTTCCACCCGGGGGGGCCCTAAACCCTGACCCCCTTCGTGGGCAAATGGTTTTTTTCCAGGGGGGGGGGGCCCTAAACCCTGACCCCCTTCGTGGGCAAATGGTGTTTTTCCACCCGGGGGGGCCCTGGATTTTTGACCAAAACCGAGCTTCACTGGCTTCAGGATGTTACGTTCT
>CAJNDS010002148.1:182500-250000 GCA_905221605.1 Symbiodinium natans
CAGGCATATACATATACGTATGCATATACATATACATATACATATACATATACAGAGACATATACATAGACATAGACATAGACATAGACATGATACATTATACATTATACATTGTACATTATACGTTATACATTATACATTATACATTATACATTATACATATACATATACATATACATATGCAGATACATATGCATATGCATATGCATATGCGTATACATATACGTATACGTATACGTATACGTATACATGTATATTTATCTATGCATGTATTTATTTCTTCATGTCATAGCTTCCTTATCTCTAAGGGGTCAGCATTGTTGTGGAAACATGCACGCTTGCCACGGGCAAATTGAGACAAGTTCCGCACCAGCAGCTGAGTATGCAACCCTAAACCCTAAACCCTAAACCCCAAACCCTAAACCCTCAACCCTCAACCCCAAAACCCTAAAACCCCAAACCGTAAACCCTAAACCTTAAACCCCTCACCAGGTAGCCCAGCTCCTCTGCCAGCGTGGGGAGGGCCGGCAAGGCTTGGCCAACGGCGATGGCCACCAGTGCCAGACCCCGGGTCCATGAGATATGCTGATACTGTCCTTGTCTTTTCTACAATTCGTAGGGTTTAGGGTTTAGGGTTTAGGGTTTAGGGTTTAGGGGTTTAGGGCTTAGGGTTTAGGGTCTAGGCTTTAGGGTGTAGGTTCTCGAGACCCTAAACCCTTATACAAGGAGGATCGTACTCTAGGGTTTCCTCGGGCATTTTCTGAGGGAGCCAGCCTAGGACCTGCCCAGAAGATCACATCCGCCTCGTCATGGACGAGGAAGCGCATTATTCTTGTTGCCACTTTGTATTTGCGAGCATGATTATGTTATGGTTTTAAGTACAGTTCTAATGGGTGAATACTGTGTAGTAGTGAGTATGATTATGTTTGTACCTACTTTTTGAATGGCTTTGTTTCTGACTACCACCTTTCCCATCAGCATGTCTAGATGTCCTACTTGTGGGATTATGATTATGATTATGATTATGATTGTGATTACGTTCATTGTCTTTATCTTTTTCTATGGGCCAATGGCTGTCAGGCCTGGGCTCGGAGCCCTGAACCCTAAACCCCAAACCCCAAACCCCCCTAAACCCCTAAACCCGAAACCCTAAACCCTAAACCCTAAAGTCCCAACCTCCGACCAGCTTGTGGGGTTCAGGGTTTCGGGGTCATTGTTGGGTTTCTATGCGTTATTGCTGCTGGCAGGCGCATAAGACCCCCTCCAACCCTCAATCCTCAACTTCTAGAACCCTGAACCCTAACGACACCCCAAACCCTAAACCCTAAACCCTAAGCCCTAAGCCCTAAGCCCTAAGCCCTAAACCCTAAACCCTAAACCCTAAACCCTAAACCCTAAACCCTGAACCCTGAACCCTGAACCTTGAAGCCAAGCAGAAGGCGCATTGCACGCCGTGCCCCGACATGGGCAATCTCAGCATCTGGTGCTCGGCGACCGAGCTCGAGTTGCCAGTGGGATACATGGCCTGAGCCTCAAGGGAGTTTAGGGTTTAGGGTTTAGGGTTTAGGGATTAGGGTTTAGGGTTTAGGGTTAGGGTCAAGGGTGAGTGCGGAATGAGGGAAGTAGGTACCTTATATCCATATCCCCCCCATAAAAACCCTTGAAGGGATTCGATAAGGCACAAAAACTCCCTTACTCCCTACAAAGACCCAGTACGTGTAGGGTTTAGGGTTTAGGGTTTGGGGTTTAGGGTTTAGGGTTTAGGGTTTAGCCTCCCCCCCCCTTTTGCAGGAGCTTTAACCAGGACCAGGGCCCAAGTTTGTTTGGTGTGGTTTTTTCTCGCGCAGCCATCGACGTTTGCTGTCGTGCAGCTGTTTTACATTGTTTCGACTGGGACGGAAGCCATGTCGACAAAACATCGATTGCGTCGGTGGCGCGGTCGCGCGGAAATCTGCGCAGACACACGAAGACGCGAAGACACGCGAAGCCGAGCGATCGAGCGAAGACGAGCGAAGACGAGCGAAGACGAGCGAAGACGAGCGGGTCCGACAGCCTCCGGCCTCAAGGCCAGGAAGCGTCAGCCAAAGGCTTCTGGTTCCAACCCAACCAATCTATTCAAACGCTTCCCCGGAATTTCGCATCAGGATTCAACATGGACATGCACGTCATCGTCGTGAGGGAGAGAGGGAGGGGGAGAGGGAGGGGGAGAGGGAGGAGGGAGTGGGCGAGGGAGAGGGGGAGGGGGAGAGGGAAAGGGAGAGGGAGAGGAAGAGGAAGAGGGAGAGGGAGAGGGAGGCGGGGAGAGGGTCTGTGTTTTGTGTGTGTATGTATGTATGTATGCATATATATATATATATGTGTGCATATAGAGTGTGGGTGTGGGAGTTTGGATGTCGTTGCTTTGACGGTTTGGTGTCTTGGGGTTAACGGTTTAGGGTTTCGGTTTCTTGGGGTTCAGTGCTCGATTCCCAAGATGTTTAGGCATTGGGGCAACAAACAAGTGGTCAGGGAGGGCTACTGTACATGGTCAGCTGTGACCCGAAGCTTTTGGGGTCTAGGGGTTGAGGTGGTTTAGGAGTTTAGGGGTTCAGGGTTATTAGGAGTTTAAGGGGGTTTACGGGCTAGGAGTTTAATCGGGTCTAGGGGTTTAGGAGCTTAAGGGGCTTAGTAGTTTAGGGTTTAGGGTTTAGGGTTTAGGGTTAAGGGGCTTAAGGTTTAAGGTTTCGGGTTTAGGGTTTAGGGTTTAGGGTTTAGGGTTTCAGTGCCATCTAGGGCCATGAAGCCCGAAGGTACCTCTCGAGTTCTTAGGGTAGGAACCCGTCTCTGCTTCTTATATACCCTATAAAACCCGTGGGGCCCATATTCCAGAACCCTCGTAAAGAAGGCAAGGGACCCTACCCTAACCCCTAAACCCTAAACCCTAAACCCTAAACCCTAAACCTTAAACCTTAAGCCCCTTAACCCTATACCCTAAACCCCAAACCCCAAACCCCCAAGCCAAGAGCCACCCTCAGGTGGACTACAACCGGAGCGACCCCGGCAGCGTGTCGAAATGGTACCGCTGTCCCAGCGACCAGGCGGTTTAGGGTTTAAGGCTTTAGGGGTGTTGTACAGAGCCTCCCTGAACCCGAAGGCCCTGAATACGCTAAACGCTATCATGCCGAGGCTCAACCCTAAACCCTCAACCCTCAACTTCTCCTACCATATAATTCGTGGGCAAGGCCCAAAAACTCGTGGGCAAGGCCCAAAGATTCGTGGGCAAGGCCCAAAGATTCGTGGGCAAGGCCCAAATATTCGTGGGCAAGGCCCAAAATCAGGATTTTGGGCCTTGCCCACGAATTTTTGGGCCTTTTGGTTCGTGGGCAAGGCCCAAAAATTCGTGGGCAAGGCCCAAAAACTCTTGGTGGGCAAGGCCCAAATATTCGTGGGCAAGGCCCAAGTATTCGTGGGCAAGGCCCAAATATTCGTGGGCAAGGCCCAAATATTCGTGGGCAAGGCCTAAATATTCGTGGGCAAGGCCCAAATATTCGTGGGCAAGGCTCAAATATTCGTGGGCAAGGCCCAAAAACTCTTCGTGGGCAAGGCACAAAAATTCGTGGCAATTTTTTGGGCATTGCCCACGAATTTTTGAGCCTTTTGGTTCGTGGGCAAGGCCCAAATGTTTGTGGGCAAGGCCCAAAATTCGTGGGCAAGGCCCAAAAACTCTTGGTGGGCAAGGCCCAAAAATTCGTGGGCAAGGCCCAAATATTCGTGGGCAAGGCCCAAGAATTCGTGGGCCAGGTGCGGCCTTGAGCCCCTCAACCCTTGAGCCCCTAAACCCTTGAGCCCCTAAACCCTTGAGACCCTAAAACCTTGAGCCCCGAACCCCTGGAAGCCATATAAACCCTTGAGACCCTAAACCCTTGCGAACCCCATTAGTTTTGTTGTTGAGCCATCCTAATCATAAGAAGAGAAGCTTTGTATTTCTTAATGTTATGGGAACTCCGGGTGGGTGGGTATTTTTCGATGGTCTAAACAGCGAGCCTAAACGAGAAACTTCTCGACCAGGAGCTCTTGAACCCTAAACCCTAAACCCTAAACCCTAAACCCTAAACCCTAAACCCTAAACCCTAAACCCTAAACCCTAAACCCTAAACCCTAAACCCTAAACCCTATACCCTAAACCCTAAACCCTAAAACGCTGAAGATGACTTGTTGCTACGTCGAGGCGTGCCCCGGGGGCTACCTCAACGCCAGCAGCGTGGCGGGTGAGCCGGCGCAGGAGTTTAGGGTTTAGGGTTTAGGGTTTAGAGTTTAGGGTTTAGGGTTTAGGGTTTATACTTGCTGGTTCTTCGGGTTTGGGGCTTAGGGTTCAGGGACCCTAAACCCTAAAAGCGTTTTCTCAGCGACATGCGCGCAGGAGCTGGTACCCATGTGCGAGGAAGGGTACGGCGGTGTGGGGAGCCTTGGCAACGAAAGTTGAGGTTTAGGGTTTAGGGTTCAGGGTTTAGGCTTAGGGTTTAGGGTTTAGGGGTTCTGGGTTTAGGCTTCAAGTAGCCTACTGGTTCTTGGCAGGGAGCGATGGGGTTAGGTACCCGATCTCCCCTCTCTACAATTCCTTAAACATGGGGCACGAAGCACCAGTAGAGAAGTGGATGCTCCACCATCAAGACCTCCAGCCACCAACCTAAACCCGAAACCCTAAACCCTAATCCCTCTAAACCCTAAACCCTAAACCCTAAACCCCAAACCCTAAACCCTAAAGCCGAAACCCTAAAGGTGTACGAACTGCACCATGGGCTACGGGCGCGGGGACAGCAACATCTTGCAGTGCGTCCACTGCTCCAGCTCCCCTCGCCAGGCAGATTCCGCTAGTCTTGGAAGGATGTGAAAACTGAAGAGCAAGTGTTTCTGCTGCCCCTGAACCCGAAACCCTAAACCCCAAACCCTAAACCCTAAACCCTAAACCCTAAACCCTAAACCCTAAACCCTAAACCCTAAACCCTAAACCCTGAACCCTAAGCCCTTGGCTGGGCCCTGCTTCAGAGGCCACATGGTACGCAGGGTTCTTCCTTGCCAAGAACCTGGCCCTCTTCACCTCTGCCGTGGTCAGCGACGCTGAGCTCAAAGCTCCCCAAACCCTTTAAAGCCCGAAGCCAGCAAGTGTTTAGGGTTTAGGGTTTGGGGTTTAGGGTTTAGGGTTCAGGTTTTAGGTTTTAGGGTTCAGGTTTTAGGGTTTAGGTTTTTTCCAGACTCTGAGCCTGCCCAGCGCCCGAAAAGGCGAGCAAGGGCCATCGTGCGGCCAGCTCCACGTTGCTCAACCAGCTGATGTCCTTCTCTGCCGTGGCCGGCATCACTATGTGTCTTGGAAGCCCTAAAGACCGAAGCCCTTAACAGCTCATGAACCCTAATCCCTAAACCCTGAACCCTGAACCCTAAACCCTAAACCCTAAACCCTAAACCCTAAACCCTAAACCCTAAACCCTAAGCCCTAAACACTGAACCCCCAAAACCCTAAACCCTAAACCCTGAAGCTCTTCCAGCTCATGTTGCAGGTCGGGTGCGATGCAGACCAATACCTTCAAGATAGAGATCGGGATCACAGCAAAGGACCCCTAAACCCTAAACCCTAAACCCTAAACCCTAAACCCTAAACCCCAAACCCTAAACCCTAAACCCTAAACCCCAAACCCTGAAGCTCAAAAAAGCGCTAGAAAGACGGCTTCACAGGACGTCTTCCGAGTGTTGATGTTGCCGGTGTCGGTGGCACAAGGGCAAACCAACGCGGGCGGAGGCATGTCTCTGGGATGCCCAGTAGTACTCCTGTTCCTTTTATTTGGGGCGGCTTAGGTTCCCATAGAAACCCGCTAAGCAAAAAGGGGCACTTTTGTGATTTCTAGCAACCCAGGTCTGGTGAGTGCCTGTTGGAACTCTTCAACGTGGAGAAGAGCCTCCACCATACTCACGTGCTGATGTCCCTGTGGCCGGCGCTGCTGATCGCAGCTGGGAGCGCAGGTCAGGCCCCTCCTCAATTTACTCAAGGAAGGCCGTAAAAACGGTCAGGTCCCCCACCCTCCCTCTCCCTCCCTATCTGTCTCTCTCTCTCTCTCTCTCTCTCTCTCTCTCTCTCTTTCTATCCCTCTCTCTACTCTACTGACTCCAAGGCGTGCCTGGCCATCGCCAAGGGCGGCTGGTTGGCCGTGGTCGTGGGAGTGAACGTCTTTCTGCCCGCCTTCCTGGCAGGCTTCGGGAAGCCGCTGGGCTGTGGAGAGGGGGTTTAGGGTGTAGGGTGCAGGGTTGAGGGTTTGGCGTTTCAGGTTCAGGCTTTCGGGATCAGGGTTCATGGTTTCGGGGTCAGGGTTCAGGGTTTAGGGTGTAGGGTTCAGGGTTTAGGGCTTCGCGTTTCGGGGTGTAGGGTTCAGGGTTTCGGGTTCTGGGTTCAGGGTTTAGGGTTTGTGGGTTTCTTTTTAGGCCCTGGTTTCAAGACCTTCTCGCCCGGTACCCCTGAACCACCTCATTTCCCCTTCACAGTGTTCACAAGCTAAGAAGGGTTGATCGACAGCCCTCTATAGGCTTTAGGACCCAAAGCCCTGAGCCCTAAACCCTGAACCCTAAACCCGAAACCCTGAACCCTAAACCCTGCGCCCTGAACCCGAAACCCTACACTTAAACTCCCAGTAAGCCCCTAAACCCCCCCCCTCCACCCCTGTCTGCGGACGCCATCCTCAGGTATTTGGTGGCCTTCCGTCTTCGACCGGAGAGCGACCCTATCGCCGGCGAGCCGCGTCTACATACGAGGGGTCTCGGGATCCCTCAACCTTAAACCCTAAACCCTATATACCCTAACTCCTAAACCCTGAACCCTATACCCTAGCTCCTTAACCCTGAACCCTGAACCCTAAACTCTGAAATGTAAAGGCTCTGCCAGTCTCAACCCTGAAGGCTCTCAACCCTCAACGCTCGAAGTATCTCTGAAGTCCTGGGTTCTTGATCCTAAACCCTAAACCTCTCTACCATACGACCCTAAATGTTAAACACGCATTTGGCGATTTGATCAATTTTCCTTTTTTTTACCCACCCCCATTGTTCAGCACGAATTAGGCAATTTGATCCATTTTGGCCCCTCTGACCCCTTTTGACCCCCCATTGTTCAGCACGAATTTGGCCATTTGATCCATTTTGGCTCTCTGAGCCCTTTTGACCCCCCATTGTTCAGCGACCCCCCAATTGTTCAGCACGAATTTGGCAATTTGATCCAATTCGGCCCCTATCACACGTTTGACCCCCCATTGTTCAGCGACCCCCCATTGTTCAGCACGAATTAGGGAATTTGATCCATTTCGGCCCCTCTGACGCGTTTGACCCCTTATTGTTCAGCACGAATCAGGGAGTTTGATCCATTTTTGGCCTCTCTGACGCCTTTGACCCCCGCCATTGTTCAGTGCGGTTGGATGGAATAACTTGAGGTCTGTGTGATTGTTTGGCCTCTTGGTGCGTCTGAAAAGAAATTAATAAACTTTCTATCTTCGTAATGTTATGGGATTCTTTGGGCGGGTGTTCTTTTTTCGCCCTTCGGCGTCCCCGCGTCTAGCTTTCCCGGCATCTGATGCAGCTCCACTTGGCCAGAAGCCATCACAGAGCAAAGTATGCAGCTCCCCCTGGCCGGAAGCCATCACAGAGAAAAGTATAGGTGAACTGTTTGTCTGCGATGTTCGTAAGTCGCGTTTGAGAGTCTAGGTGATCTGGTGGTCGGACACATCGGAAGGGTTTAGGGTTTAGGGTCTTTTCTGTGGCGCCCGAGGGCCGGTGCGGGGTCTCTTTTCCGATCGAAAAGACGTGGGTCAGATATCCGGACCCGGGATGTTGAGTCCGAATTGGAGCGTTGGAGCGCGATCTGCGTCAATCTCCCGCCGCTCGCTGTCGGCTCGGAGACCGACGGGGCATTTTGGTTTTGGTGTTTTCCGGGGGCGATGCAAAACGCCTGCATTTCGGCCCTTTGACCTTCCCGAAAAAAACGAAATCATTGAAAACTGATCGTTTTTAGGGGGGGGGGGGGCGGCCGGCCCCATAATTGGACACGATGCAGAATCTTCGCCTCGTCACTCGTTTTTCGGTTTTTCGGTTTTCGGTTTTGACGAAAAACACCTGCGTTTTGCTCGGTTGGCAACCCCTCGAAATCCGAAATCATTGATTTTGAAATTGGAGCACGTGCTTGGTTGCGCGCGCGCGGCCGCCTGCCGGCATGCTCGGTTGAAAGTCTGGTTTAGGGAGGCGACCAGATGTTATCGACCCTCTTCACTCGGCGGCTGGCAACCGCTATGAAGGCGCTAAAGAGATTCTTAGAAGACCCCTGCACTCCGAACGCATTGTTGTTTTCGGTAGACTGTTGGCTCGAGCTTCTTCTTTTGATCAGCCTCAGTCCTCCTCCTGCACCATGGCCCAGAAGACCGCATCAGTAGTCTTGCTTCACAGAAAATCCGGAACCTGCACTCTGTTGAAGTTATCCAAGAACCAGCTGAAGAGGGCCCGTATGTCGAGCAACAGAGCGGCCAACAGTGTCGTTCCGGCGTACAGTTTTGAGTCAGCTACTCAGCTATTCAGTCGTGACATTTTGGATTCATTGAAGCCATCGAATTTCTAAGGACCAGCGGCTTGGATCCTGTGGTGTACGAGCATCTGAGAGTCCGCTTGGGGTTCAAAGTCTCGGAACACCCGATTTTGGTCATTCGGCCCGGCACGCCGATGGGGACTGATATTCTGGTTCGTCTTCATGGCCGGGAAGCGGACCAGCGGGCATTCGTCGGGAACTTCTCCGACGAAAGAAAGACCTGCTCCAGCCCAATGCGGCTTGGAAGCGAATTTATCTCTGGCAGGTTCGCCTGTGCTAAAACAAGGACCGCGCGCCTGCTTTGACATTTGCTCATGACATGTCAGTTTGGAGTCAGCGCTGCGTCAGGACTTCATGGGTTGAGGTTTTTTTTCTCGAAGGGCGTGAATCGTGGTCGGCTGAAATCGAGCCTCCCAGGTATCCAACCCCGTCACTCGGGCCGACCTTGGCGAAAATTCTCTCGAACTGGGGCCGGGACGAGGGCCTGGCTTTTTGGGGGTTTTTCGAAATCGCCGGAGAGGTTTTTCTTGGAAAGTGGCATCTTGGGACGAAATTGGCTTCCAAAGCCCAAAAATAGCTTCCAAAGCCCAAAGTTGGCTCCCAAAGCCTAAAATAGCTTCCAAAGCCCAAAATGGCCAAAAATTGGGAAAGCACCAAAGCCCAAAATGGCCCCCAAAGCCGGGCTTTAAGAGCCAATTTTGGGCGTTGGGAGCTAATTTGTGCTCCGCAACCCAATTTTGGGCTTTGGAACCAATTTTGGGCTTTGGGAGCCAATTTTGGGCGTTGGGAGCTAATTGAATTTTTCCCGTTGCCTACACACACTGCTGGCTTAGTAAATGCTCGAACTTGAGTTGCTGAATCTTAAAACCCTAAACCCTAAACCCTAAACCCTAAACCCTAAACCCTAAACCCTAAGCCCGAAGCCCGAAACCCGAAACCCTAAACCTAAACCTAAATCCTAAACCCTAACCCCAAGCCCTAAACCCCAAACCCTGAACCCTCAACCCTAAACCCTAAACCCTAAAATCTAAACCCTAAACCCTAAACCCTCAACCCTAAACCCTGAAGTCGTCGGCTTCTGTCGCCCCAGGGCTTGCGCTGGGACTTCCTCCCTCCCGGGCCGCACATGACCTCCCACGTCAGTTTCTGAGCTGCTGAGTGAGTACACTTTACACGTTTTTTAGGGTTTCGGGTTTTGGGGTTTAGGGTTTAGGGTTTAGAACTGCAAGTGTACACTTTTTTTGGGGGGCTTGTGAACTCAGCAACTAAGGCTTGCGGATCGCCCTGGTGGTGCTCTCCATCGTCGCCTTGCAGCTGGGTTGGAAGTTAGCAAGGGTGCAGGGTTTAGGGTTTAGGGGTTTAGGGTTCAGGGTTCAGGGTTTAGGGTTAGGGTTGAAAGCTACCCTAAGTCATGGGGGTTTAGTGTTTGGGGGTGATGAAAGTGACCCTAACTCATGGGGTGTGGGGTTTGGGGCTGCTGAACTTAATGAGTTAGCGACCACACCATGAAGCTCCCTAAGAGAAGCCTCAAAAAATTACGACTCGTACCCCGAAGGTTGTACGCTGGAATTTCTCCTTAATATTCTCCCACTATGACCCATGTATATATATATATATATCTGTATACTTTTTTCCTGGGGACCTTACTTGGAGGTTCATGGTACTTACTAACCAATTATAACTGGGCTTATAACCCCCACTTATAAGTGGGATAACCCCTATAAGGCCCTTTAGGGGTATTATAAGTGGGGTTATAAGTACAGTTAGAATTGGTTAGTAAGTACCATGAACCTTCAAGTAAGGGTCCAAGGCACAGAGCCCCTCGAAAGCCCAGGCTGGCCATGAGCGTGGGAAGCTGGATCTTTGCCGCCGATGGCCCTGTTCAGCAATGAACCCTAAACCCTAAACCCTAAAACTCTAAACCCTAAACCCTAAAACCCTAAAACCCTAAAAACCCTAAACCCTAAACCCTAAACCCTAAACCCTAAACCCTATACCCCTTAATTAATGGATTTTGCCCACAACTTTTCGCAAGGGAATATTTGGAGATACCTTCTTGGGTGGAGATGTGTTTTTTTCGCCATTTAGGCTTTAGGCTTTGGGCTTGGGGCCCCTCACGAGACCCGAAACCCTAAACCCCAAACCCACTCCCTTGCGAACTCACACTAAAGCCGAGAATCTGAAAGCTCTAAACCATCTATGGCCTTACCTGAGCAAGCCCCTGAACCGCATGCCCCTAAGCCTTAGACCCGAAAGCCCAAAGCTTTGTTAGCGTTTAGGGTTTAGGGTTTGGGGTTTAGGGTTTAGGGTTTACGGGGAGAAGCCTTGGGTGTGATCAGTTTCTTGACGTGTGATCAGTTTCTTGACCAGGTCTGGTTCCGCACCCAGCCACCGCCAGCGCATGTGGCCTACCTTGTGCAAGCCTACCGCCCAGGCTGCGAAGCTTGGGAGGCCCCCGGCAGCCCTAAACCCTAAACCCTAAGCCCTAGGGTACCCTAAACCCTAAACCCTAAATCCTAAACCCTAAACCCCAAACCCTAAACCCTGAACCCTCCCCAAACCCATAGGGTGCATGATGCACACCATGGGACCCTCTCAGGGTCATGAAATCCTACGTTGTGCTTGGAGGTTCATGGGTACTTATAACCCCAATTCTAAGTCTACTTTTAGGGTTTAGGGGTTTAGGGTTTGGGGTCTGCTTATAACCCCAACTATAAGTCTACTTCTCGGGTTTAGGGTTTAGGGTTTGGGGTCTGCTTACAACCTATTTAGAGGCCTTGGGGGGGCTTAGAAGTACAGTTTTAACTGGGGTTGGAAGTACCCTGAGCCTCCAAGTGGGCCATGACAAATGTTCGAACCATGGAGCGTCCAAAGCCACTCTTGGGGGTTTTAAGGTTTTAGGGTTTTGGGGTTGTAGGGTTTAGGGTTCTAGGGTTTGGAGATTTTGGGGGTTGCGGGCTTTAGGGTTGTAGAGTTGTTGAGTTGCGGGCTTTAGGGTTTTAGGGTTTAGGGTTTAGGGTTTAGGGATTTCAAGTGCAAGCAGAAGAGCAAGCATCGTCTTTGGATCAGCCTCCGCGTGTCCTGTCCAATAGCCATGTCTCTCAAAAGTGGGATCCTAAGCCCAAATGAACCCGAGAAAACCTCTCAACCAACCCTCAGCCCTCTGAACCCTGAACCCTGAACCCTCAACCCTCAACCCTAACCCTAAACCCTAAACCCTAAACCCTAAACCCTAAACCCTAAACCCTAAATCCTACCCCCTAAACCCTAAACCCCAAAACCCTAAACCCTAAACCCCGAAACCTGCATTCCGTTCATTCTTGCAGCCTTGCTGCCAGGTGGAGCGATTGGTGCGCAAGGCCGCCCTGGCTCCGCCCATAGGGTTTAGGGTTTAGGGTTTAGGGTTTAGGGTTTAGGGTTTAGGGTTTAGGGTTTAGGGTTTAGGGTTTAGGGTTTAGGGTTTAGGGTTTAGGGTTTAGGGTTTAGGGTTTAGGGTTTAGGGTTTAGGGTTTAGGGCGTCTCGCCGCGCAGCGGCAGTAGATACGATGTGTGAATGGCGCCCCTACACACCCAGGGGGTGTGGGGGGGCGGCATGTCAGGCGAAGGCATTTGTTTTCGATGTAGTCCAACAATTTTCATTGGTGTTGGTTCCTTTCTCCCACCCGCTGTGAGCTTTCACAGGCCACCACCCAAACCACTGCCTTTTAGGGTTTAGGGCTTTCGCCCTCAATTCCCACCACCGTTGCCTCACACTTTCCGGGGCCGTGAGTGGCACGCTTCACTGCCCGTTCATAGAGCTTTTTGTGGATCGTAAATTTGATGCTCCGGCTTTGCTGCTTCGGGGCCAGCGGTGGGGCCAGGGGGGGTCAGGGGGGCCAGGAAACCCCAAAATTTGGGGGTGGCCAGGCGGGCCAGGAGGAAGACCAGAAAAACCTTTTTTGGCTGTTTTTGGCTCCGGAAGGGGTACCCCCCCATGGCAGACCGGGTGTGCCCAGCAAAAAAAAAATAGTGGCAAGGCGAGCCCTAAGGGCTCTCTATTCGACCACTCTCCAATGGCTCCACCATTGTCCATCCAGTAAAGGTGTCCGTCACTGCCGGGTTCTTCTGGGTCCCGGCACCCTTGTAAAGGGTGGGTACGGCCTAAGCAGGCCGGGTGGGAATTTAGGGTTTAGGGTTTAGGGTTTAGGGTTTATGGCTTAGGGCTTAGGGGTTAGGGTTTAGGGCTTAGGAGGATTTGGGGTGTAGGGTTTCGAGTTTAGGAGCTACACTGCAGGTTGCGTCCAACAACAACTCCAAAAACCACCAACCCAAAAAACCCTTTAAAAACCACCCTGAACCCTAAATCCCTCAACCCTAACCCTGAACCCCTGAATCCCTGAATCCCTCAACAAGCCCCAAGCCCCAAGCCGTAAGCCCTAAACCCTAATCCCTAAACCCAAAACCCCAAACCCTAAACCCCAAACCCTAAGCCCTAGGCCCTAAGCCTCGAGCCTACCAGGTGGTCCTGGCACTGATCACGGCTACGCTGCCGGTCACGCTCTCGCCCGCGGCCTGGTCGGCACTTAGGGTTTAGGGTTTAGGGGTTAGGGGTTAGGGTTCAGGGTTTAGGGGTTTAGGGTTTTTATAGGGGTTTTGGGTTTAGGGGTAAGGGTTTAGGGTTTAGGGTTTTACAGTTTAGGGTTTAAGGTCAGGGTTGTTGCAAGTAGGTTTCTGTTTTATTGGCTTTAGGCATGTTTGGTGGTTTTAGGGTTACAGGGTGTTTGGGATTGCTTTTTGTTTTTATTCATTATCATGATTATTATTATTTCCATTATTATTGTGTTTTTTTTTTGGGGTGGGGGCTTGATTTATGTTTTTTTTCGGGTTCCTGGGGTCGCTTGGGGATGTTGGGCTTGCTTTAGGGAGTTTTAGGGTTGTTAGTGTCTTAGGGCTGCTTTAGGGTTTTGATCTTAGGGTTTAGGGTTTTGGGGTTCTCGGGTTTTGGGGTTTAGGGAGGGGTTTGGGGTTGCTTTGGGGTTTAGGGTTGTTTTAGGGTTTAGGGTTTAATTAGGGGGGGTTGGGGTTTCTTTATTTCGGGTCTGGGGTTTTGGTGTTTTGGGTTTCTTTGGGTTTTAGGGTTGTTTCAGGGTTTTGGGGTTTTGGGGCTTGAGGGCTGTCTTAGGGTTTTGGGGGTTTAGGGTTGCATGAGGGTTTGGGGTTTTAGGGGGTTAGGGTGGTTGTAGGGTTTCGGCTTTTCAGGGTTGCTTAGGGTTTGGGGTTTAGGGTTGTTTTAGGGTTTGGGGATTTCAGGGTTTTAGCGGTTTGAGGTTCTAGGGTTTTGGGGTTTTAGAGTTTTGGTGTTTTAGGGGTTTAGGGTTTTAGGAGGATTTTTGGGGTTGTTTGGGGTCTCAGGGCTTTAGGGTTGTTTTAGGGTTTTGGGGTTTTAGGATTGTTTTAGGGTTTTGGGGCTTTGGGGAGGTTTAAGGGTTGTTTGAGGGTTTTGGGTTTTAGGGTTGCACTAGGGTTTTGGTGTTTTTTGGGTTCAGGGTTGCTTTAGGGTTTCGGGGTGTTACGGTTGTTGGGGTCCAGGGCTTAGGGCTTCAAGGTGTTAGGGTTCGGGTTTTAGGAATGTTGGCGCGGGGGGGGGGGGGGGGGGGGGGGGGTTGGATTCAGGGCTATGGTTTTAGGGTTGCTTGGGGTTTAGGCCTTGAAGTGTTTAGGAATGTTGGGGGGTTTAGGGTTTAGGTTTTTAGGTTTTTGGGTGCAGGGTTTAGGGTTTTAGGGTTGTTCTGGTTTTTGATGTTTTCAGGGTTCGGACTGACTTTTGTTTTTCTTTTTTGTTTGTTTTAGGGTTGTTTGGGGGTTTTACGGTTCTTTGGGGGTTGGGGTTTCGGTTTTGGGGTTTTCGGGTTGTTCGGGGTTTCTCTGGGTTTTAGGGTTGTTTTGGGTCTAGCGTCTTAGGGTTATGAGCTTTTAGGTTTTTTAGGACTGTTTGGGGGCTTTGGGGCTGTTTGGGGATTCAAGGCTGGTTTTACGGTTCTAGAGGTTTGGGGGCTCTAGGGTTGCTTTGGGGCTGTTTGGGGGCTCTAGGGTTGTTTGGGTCAGGTTCAGATTCCTGCACGGAAGAAGCTGCCGGGTAGGGTTTAGGGTTTCGGGTTTAGGGTTTCGGGTTTAGGGTTTAGGGTTTCGGGTTTAGGGTTTAGGGTTTAGGGACCCCCCCCTCCCACCCCGGTGCGGCGTGTTATGGGAGTAAAGAGGTTAACACCTCCCCAAATCATCCAACACGCCGCCAGGGTCGGCGGACCTTAACCCCTCAAACACCTAAACCCTAAACCCTAAAAACCCTAAACCCCAAACCCTAAAACCCCTAAACCCTAAAACCCCTAAACCCAAAACCCAAAACCCTAAACCCTAAACCCTAAACCCTAAACCCCGAAGGCACTGCAGATGGAAGCCGTGACTCTGGTGCTAATCGCGTCCCTGGTGGCGCACCTGTGCTACTGGCCCTACAAGGCCGCTTTGCTTGGACGTGGTTTAGGTTTAGGGTTTAGGGTTTAGGGTTTAGGGAAAGTTTAGGGTTGAGGGCTTGGGGTAAGCTACACCTATGTATGGTGTTTAGCGAGTTCAATACCCCGCATACCCTGCTAAGGGTGGGCGCACGCAGGGATTGAGAAATCGAGGCTTAAAGGGTTCGTATAGGGTTTCGAGTTTAATCGCTTCCCCCTTCTACTAAGACCACCCTCATAATAAAAAACACTTTCCGGAAAAATACCCAAATCCAAAAAATCTCTTTAAAACCACTTTTGAATTAGGGCGGGGGGTCAGGCCTCCAATAAAGGGTTTCGAGTTTTCGAGTTTAGGGTTGAGAGTGTAGGGTCTGAGGTTTGGTGTTTTACATTGTTCAGGGTCGATCGGCTAGAGGGGCTACCTCGGTGTTCCGCGTTCTTGCAGAGTTGGAGCAGATAGACCCTGAACCACGAACCCCTCAGCCTCCAAGAAAAAGTCAACATAACCCCAACCCATACCCCTGAACCTGTAAAAGGGGAACGGAGGGAAGGATTTTCCCATACCCCTTGATTTCCTGTAAGGGGGATGCCCAAGAAATATGTTGAGTAGTTCTTAGACAACCCTGCTGACCCTAAACCCTAAACCCTAAACCCTAAACCCTAAACCCTAAACCCCAAACCCCAAACCCCAAACCCTAAACCCTAAACCCTAAACCCGAATTATTGAGGGCGGTGATAGGGGAACCCATGAAGGACGACTCCTGGAACCGGGTGGAGATTGGCTTGCTCTTCGTTGGGCTCACCATCACCGGGCCCCCTGCCCTGCACCCACTTGGAGGTTCATGGGTACTTCGTACCCAAATAGTAAGGGGGTTTAGCGTTAGGGTGTAGGGTTTATGTTTTAGGATAACTGTACTTGTAACCCACTTATAAGCCCCTTCAGTGCCGCAATAGGGTTATAAGTGCAGTTATAAGTACAGTCATAACTGGTTATTAAGCACCCTAAACCTCCAAGCAGAGACCATAGCGAAGCCGATTGCCCGGTTCGACTTCCTAGGCCCCCCCCAAACCCTGAAACCCTGAAACCCTGAAACCCCTAACCCTAAACCCTAAACCCTAAACCCTAAACCCTACACCCTAAACCCTAAACCCAAGGCTCACCACCTGCCTCATCGCGAACGAGCACCACTGGGCCAAGTCCTCCGTCACGCAGCGCGCGCTGGTCTTCCTCATCTGTTCCGTGGCCGGCGACGCCCGGGCAGTTTAGGGTTTAGGGTTCAGGGGCTTAGGGTTTAGGGTTTAGGGTTCAGGGATTTAGGGTTTAGGGTTTACAGGGTTAGGGTTTGGGGTTTAAGGTTTAGGGTGTGTGTGTGTTCCTGGTGCTTAAAGGGAGCTCAGGGATGGATTGCGCCGCGTTTGGGGGTGCGTCGAAGAAGCCCGAAACCTCCGCTCCAGCACCGTAACATCTGGGGGGGGGGGCTAAGACCCTAAGACCCTAAGACCCGAAGACTCCAAGACGCTAAACCCTGCGACCCTAAGGCCCTAAACCCGAACCCTACAACCTAACAACCCCACAGCGCTCTGAAGCAGCCACACCGCAAGACCCCAAAAGGGTTTTTTTTATTGGGGTTTTCTACCTTATGCCACCCTTATAGCAAGGAGGCACAGAAGGGCTCTAATTTAGAGAACTACCCTAAAACCCTAAACCCTAAAACCTAAACCCTAAACCCTAAACCCTAAAACCTATGCCCTACATCCTAAACCCTAGAGACTCCCCGGAGAGATCGACCTTTGGGCCCAGGGAATATGCGTCGTCATGATGGCCTCATTCCTGGTGGCCTACATTGCTGAGCGACGCAAAAGGGTTTAGGGCTTAGGGCTTGTAGGGCGGTTTAGGGTTTAGGGTTCAGGGTTTAGGGTTTAGGGCTTCGGGAGGGTCTGGATGCTTTTAAGGTTTTAGGGTTAAGGGTTTAGGGCTCTCATGGGTCTCACCTCGGTGCTGGCAAAGCGCGAAGGTGCATCCAGACCAGCGCGCGATGTTCAAGAAAGCAGCGGTCCGAAAGACATAGAGAAGCCCAGGTCTACACATGATCAGAAAGTAGCGCTTAACCCTAAACCCGAAACCCTTGACTCAAACCCGAAACCCTAAACCCGAAACCCTCAATTTTTCCTGAGCCCTGAACCCGGACCCCCCCTAAAGCCCCCAAACCCCTCAAACTCCTAGCAGCGACTTGGGAAATGAAAGGAGCAGATATATTGGTTTGGGTTTGGGGTGAACATCAGCCCCACCCTAGACCCTATAAACCCTAAAACCTAAACCCTTAGCCCGAAAGCTCTAAACCCCCCCCCCCCCCCCCCAGCAAAAACATGGTAGGATCTCTTCAACTCAGTGGCTGAGTGAGTCCCAAAAAGAGTACACTTTACACTTTTTGGGAAACTATAATCCCCTATTGAACTGAAAGTGCACGCCTTTTTGGGGGCTTATGAACTCAGCAACTAAGGAAATTAAATCCCAGAATGACAGGCCTGCATTTCAGCCCTCGGTTGTCGTGGTGGTAGGTGTCAACAGGAAGAAGGCGGACGCAACCAACAAAGTCGAAACCATGCAGCAGACAGCTACACCCTGAGCCCTACGCCCTAAACCCTAAACCCTGAACACCGAACCCTCTTCCGGCCGGACCCTGCGAGACGTTCTTTCTGTTTAGGCGCAGAGGTTTATGTGCCATGTGTCTTGGCTTTCGGAGCTAGACGCCTTTGCAATAGCCCATGACGTCAAGGGATTGAAGGGTTTAGGGTTTAGGCTCTAAGGTGTAACACAGCAGGTGCAAACTGTGTCGCTATCGTCCTCGACCCACTGCAGGTTGTCCGAAGTTCGTTTTGCACAGCTTGCAGTTGCATGTATCGGGTGTCGGTTTACCCAATCCCTAAAGCGCAGAGGGTTTAGGGTTTAGGGTTTAGGGCTTAGGGTTTAGGGTGGGTTTAGGGTTTAGGGCCATGGACGCCCCGCAACTCCTCCGGCTGCCGGTTGGGCCGCGGGCGCAGCCGCCTTCGAGGAGCCCCTCACCTGCGGCAGACGTACCCGCCATGAGCTTCGCCGAGGCTCTCTGGGGGTTTCGAGGGTTTTCGGGTTTAGGGTTTAGGGTTTAGGGTTTAGGGTTTCTGTGTAGGGTTTAGGTTGGGGTTTAGGGTTTGGGGTGTTAGGGAGCTTAAAGTGTTTCCTAGACCCTCAAAGACTCTCAACCCCTGAACCACCCCAATCCCTCAAGCTTAAACCCCTACAAGCCCCAAACCCTAAACCCCTCCAGCCCCATCGCTCCCCTTTCCATTAGGTGCATGCCCTGCTCGCGGAATGCCACGACGCGGAGATAGCAGCAGCTTGGTAGCCCTTTCGGTGCCCGGGTTTCTCGAAGAACACCAAAAGGGCTCTCCTACCCCCTGAACCCTAAACCCTAAACCCGAAAAAGCCAAACGCCGAACCCCAAAACCCTCAACCCTAAACCCTCTAAACCCAAAACCCTATAAACCCGAACCCCATAAACCCTAAACTCTCCCCAACACCCTAACACCCTAATCCCAGCCCCCTCACCCCCTAAAACCATGGCTGCTGGGCTGGCGAGGCACTGAAGAGGCAGGTGTCTACGGGAACGCCGAGCCAGACCCAAGTCTCCGTCATGCAGTTGACCCTTTCCAAGGACCGGGCGTTCAGGGTTTGGGAGGGGTTTTGGGTATTTACGGTCCTTTTTTTGGATGTGGGGTTCTGTTGTCGGGTTAGGGTTCGGGGGGGGGGGGTTGGGGATTTTGGGTTTTTGGGATGTAGGGGTTGTAGGGTTTAGGGGGCGCATTTGGGAAATTTAGGGGGTTAGGGGGGGCGTTGGGATTTCGGGGGGCTCGACTTCGCTTACAGGGTGGGTGCCAACTAGCCCGTAATGAAGCAACCCTAAACCCAAACCCCAAACCCCAAACCCTAAACCCTAAACCCCAAACCCCAAACCCCAAACCCCAAACCCCAAACCCTAAACCCTAAACCCTAAACCCCCCAAGCCCCTGAGCTCCGCATCTCTTTCTCAGGATCGGGAGCGGGGCTCGACGCAGATGGCCTGGAACCCGCGTGAGGAGGATGCGAAGCTGGCGCGGGCCAATGGGCACAAGCTGCAGCAGCCCCCCGGTTCGACCTCAAAAAAGCCCCGAAAAATCTCCGCGTAAACCGCAAAGGCCCTAAACCCCACAGGCCCTAAACCCCAAAGACCCCAAAGGCCCTAAACCCTAAACCCTAAACCTTACACCCTAAACCTAAACCCTAAACCCTAAACCCTAAACCCTAAACCCTAAGCCCACAGTGATCTTGGAGATGGAGTCTTCTACAATCCTATGGGGTGTTGGAGGGAGATGCCACCGTTGTAAACCCTAAACCCTAAACCCTAAACCCCTAAAACCCTAATCAGGCCATACAGATACTCGGCCCAGACCCTTGGGGAAGATCCAAAAAGTAGATCCCCTCAAGGGTTCCTAAGAATGACCCAGTAGTAGTGTAGGGTACTATTTGGGCCTTCGACTTTTTGGATCCTCCCAGAGGTCTGGGGGGCTAGGGTATTCAGATAGGACATGAGAAACGGGGACTTTTTGTCTAGTTCTGGAGGAGGACCTCTTTGCTTGGGAGCAGGGCTCTCGATTGTGGATAGAATAGCTGCGAGTAGTGTGAGTGGAGTGCTTTGGAGATTGAGGAGGAGGAGGAGGAGGAGGAGGAGGAGGAGGAGGAGGAGGAGGAGGAGGAGGAGGAGGAGGAGGAGGAGGAGGAGGAGGAGGTTGTTGGGGCCCCGTTGGTGTGGCGAGTGCCAGGGCGTCTTCCTGAATGTTGACCATATTACGGTTTCACCCCCCTCCCTGGATGACGGACGGCTGTCACGCTGCTGAAAGGAGACAACTCCAGCAAAAAGCCCTAAACCTTAAACCCTAAACCCGAAACCCTAAACCCTAAGCCCTAAGCCTCCTGTTGCAAACCCCTCTGAGGCTGCTTCAGCCTGCCACCTCTGGCCCGGAGAGCGCCTTCCTCGACGCTCAAGAGCAGAAGTTCAGGGTTAGGGTTTAGGGTTTAGGGTTTAGGGTTTAGGGTTTAGGGTTTAGGGTTTAGGGTTTAGGGTTTAGGGTTTAGGGTTACGCCGGCCTCAGTCCGTGCTGAAAAAGGGTTTAGGGTTACTATTAACCCCGCCTTACCCCCTAATATTAGATGCCCCCCCCCCCATTAGAGTTATCTTATAGTATATGGGGGGTATTTAATATTAGGGGGTAGGGGGGTTTGATATTCGGGGAAGAGAGTACTTACTGTTGGTTAGTAGGGAATGGGGGAATTATATAGGGTACCCCATTCCTTCATTCCCTACTAAGCAACAGTAAGTTTATTGGGGGTTGAGGGTTTAGGGTTTAAGGCTGAGGGTGCTTTAAGGGTTGAGCCATTGAGGGCGGACGAACCCCAAAACAGTGCACAGAAGGAACGCACCTTGGCATGTTCTCTTCTAACAACAGTCCTTAATAGGGATAGTAGTACCTCCTACTAGAATCCCGATTAAGGACCTTTAGTATAACTTGGAGGTTCATGGTACTTAGTAACCAATTATAACTGTACTTATAGCTGTACTTATAGCCATATTAGGGCATTTAGGGGGCTTATAAGTGGGTTATAAGCACAGTTATGATTAGTTACTAAGTACCATGAACCTCCAAGAAGTAAACCCATATAAGCCACGGGAAGAGCCTCACTCTAAGAAATGTTCTGGAATGCATCTGCTTTGTCGGGCACCTAAAAACGCCTTGCCATCCTAAGCCCTCCTAAACCCTAAACCCTAAACCCTAAACCCTAAACCCTAAACCCTAAACCCTAAACCCTAAACCCTAAACCCTAAACCCTAAGCCCTAAACCCTAAACCCTAAACCCTAAAAGGACATTTCCTGCATCTTCGCCGAGACCAGCGAGGGCGACATCAACTTCGAGCCTTGGTTCTTGAGGGTTAAGGGTTTAGGGTTTAGGGACTTGTGGTTGATAGTTTAGGAAATGGGGTTCAGGGTTCAGGTCTTGGCTCAGGGTGGAATTTGCCGCAAAGTTGGGGCTTCAGATTTGTTTGGGACGCTCGGCCCACCCTAAACCCTAAACCCTAAATCCTAAACCCTAACTCAAAACCCGACGCCCTAAACCCTAACCCTAAACCCCTTTACCCTTAAACCCCTAAACCCCCAAACCCATGACTAGCCTTGAGAAAGGTTTGGAGTTCAGGGTCGCGCTGCGAAGTTGAGCTTCAAAGGATGTGGTTGGGTTGCTTTTTTCACTTGGGGTTTAGGGTTCAGGGTTTAGGGTTTAGGGTTCAGGGTTCAGGGTTTAGGGGAAACCAGGGGTACCTTATTGGGGTCCTGGTTATAAGGGAACCCTAGTTTTTGGGGCCCGAAATTTGGGCTCCCTTATTTTAGTAAAGACGCACTTGGTGCAGAAGGCCTGTGTGTTTCGATCCGACTTGGGATTTGTTCCGCTAGCTCCCTCGGATCTAGGACACGATAGAAACCCTAAAAACCCTGAAAGCCTTGAAGCACCCTAACAGCCCTTAACAAGCTATAGAAACTCTAAAGCATCCGGAAAAGAAGCCCAACAACCCCTGAGTCCTGAGCCAGGAACCACGGCGCTGCTGGACCACTGACGGATCCCTGACACCCAGTGTGGTTCGTCGGCGGAGTGGCGCGGCTTCTGGCTTTCTAGGGTTTAGGGTTTAGGGTTTAGGGTTTAGGGTTTAGGGTTTAGGGTTTAGGGTTTAGGGTTTAGGGTTTAGGGCTTTTGGGGTGGGGTTTAGGGTTTAGGGTCTCGGGTTTTTGGGGTTGCGGGCCTAGGGTTTGCGGGTTTGCGGGTTTGCGGGCCTAAGGTTTTTTTCTTTTTGGGGGGGGTTATAGGGTTTAGGGCTTTTGGGGTGGGTTTAGGGTTAATTAGGGTCTCGGTGGTTTTTAGGGGGGGGGTTGGGGGGCTCAGGTTACATTGGGGGAAGCGGGTTTGGGGGCCTAAGGTTTTTTTTCTTTTGAGAAGAAAAGAGAGGGGGGGGGGGGGGGGGGGGTCTTTTGATGGGTTTTTTTTTTTATATGGTGGGGGGGGGGGGGGGGGGGAGGTTAGGGTTTTTAGGGGTTTGCGTGTTGTAGGGTGGCCAGGCCGTTTTGGGGGGTTTTCGGGGGTTCGGATGTCTTCCTGCAAATGGCGTTGAACCCCTCCAAGCCCAAAGAAATGCTTGGGCGTGCAGGACTTGGGATGTTCCCCTTATACTAGCAGTCCTTAATCGGATTTAGGGTTTAGGGTTTAGGGTTTGGGGTTCAGGGTTGAGGGTTAACGAAAACCCCTGTTAAGGATTGTTCGTACAATTGGGACCATCCCAATGCAGGACCCTATACTGCACGGCCCAGTGCCCCAAGACCCGAAGCCCTAAACTGTCGAGAGCACCGCTGCCTGCATATGTGGGTGCTCGTGCCCTAAACCCGAAACCCTAAACCCTAACTGAGGCATCTCTTCGTGGGCTCCACTGGCCAGGGGCGACAACCCGCAAGGTCGCTGGCAGCCGCTGGGTCCCTACTACGGAACCTAAACGGGTTCGGGTCGTGCGTGCGTGGGTGGGTGGGTGGGTAGGTGGGTGGGTGGGTGGGTGGGTGCGTGCGTGCGTGGGTGTGTGTGTGTGTGTGTGTGTGCGCGCACGTGCATGTGGTAAGTAAGTATAGCTATGCAAATCTACGCACCTGTGCACGCACGTGTAATCTCCTCTCCCCAATATAAAGCCCCCCCGCCCCCTTTTAATATCAAATACTCCCGTAAAAGTTATTTTAGAGTACACAATATAGGGGCCTTAAGGGGCCATGAGCTAGTAATAATTCTAACCCCTACATTAAGGTGTATATAAGTTTAGAGGGTGGGAGGGGGGGTTTAGTACTAGGGGAGGGGAGTAATAGCAGCCCAGGACGCTAGCGCCCATGGGCCGCTTCCGGCTCGTTTGGGATGTCTGCAGCAACCTGGGCCTGGTTTGGGGTTTGGGGTTTGGGGTTGAGGGTTTGGGTTCAGGGTTCAGGGTTTAGGGTTTAGGGTTTAGGGTTTAGGGTTTAGGGTTTAGGGTTTGGGGTGGGTTTTTCAGCCTCAACTTAAGTTGCTTTGCCAGAGGAGATTTTGAGTGTCATCTTTTTGACCATGACTTTTTCGAGGGCGTTGAGGGTTCAAGCTGTAGGTTTTGGGGCCCCTAAACCCTAAACCCTAAGCCCTAAACCCTAAACCCTAAACCCCAAACCCCTAAACCTCTAAACCCTAAACCCTAAAACCCCAAACCCTAAACGCTTGAGGTCTCGATTCCCACGTTCGGACTGGGAGTTGAGGGCTTATGAGGGGGTTTAGGGTTGAGGGTTTAGGGGTTTAGGGTTTAGGGGTTTGGGGTTTAGGGTTTTGGGTTTAGGGTTTAGGGTTTGGGGTTTAGGGCTTAGGGTTTAGGGTTTAGGTTGTCGGGTTTAGTCAAGGGACTAAAGGGACTGTGGGGTCGGGCTATTTGGGTATATGGGTTTAGGGTTTAGGGTTTAGGGTTTAGGGTTTAGCGAGTTATAAACGGGGAATGAGATTAAGGGTCCCTTCTAGTCCTGACGCCCCTAGGTCGTTTTTGGGTTTGGGTGCTTCGGGTTTAAGGTTTAGGGGATTGGGGTTAGCCAGTCCAAACCCTAAACCCTAAACCCGAAACCCCAAACCCTAAACTGTCAAGTTTGAGATCTGGCCTCATGGCTTCAAATGTTCGGGGTTTAGGGTTCAGGGTCCTAAGCCCTGAGCCCCTGACTCGTAAACCTTGTAGCTTAGAGTTCAGGAGTTATGACCAAAATCATTTTTATTTCGCCCTCTCTTGGTAGAGATACTCTGGGGTTAGGCACTCTGAACAAGACTCTGGGCTTGGGCACTCCAGGGAGACTCTGGGGCTGGGCACTCCGGGGACACTCTGGAGACTCTGGGCACTCCAGGGAAACTAGGCTGGGCACTCCGGGGACAATCTGGGGCTGGCACACTCTGGCGTTGCACTTGAGGAAAGTCTGGGCTTGGGCACTCCAGAGATACTCTGGGGCTGGGCACTCCGGGACACTCTCGGGTTGGGCACTCCAGGGAGACTCCAAGGTTGGGCACGGGGTCACTCCAGAAAGGCTCTCAGATTGGGACTCGGGATGGGCACTCCAGGGACACATTGGGTTGGGCACTCCAGGGATGAGCGAGGAGTAGACCCGGGGAGGAGAAGAGTTCCGGGCGAGGAGAAGAGTGGAGTTAAAAATCTAACAACCCCACACCGAGGGTGGGGAACAACCTAATCCCTGAACCCTCAAACCCCCAAACCCCCAGACCCCCAAACCCAAACCCCCCAAACCCCCTCCAAACCCCCCAAACCCCCCAAACCCCCAAACCCCCCAAACCCCCCAAACCCCAAACCCCCAAATCCCCAACCCCCTAAACCCCCAAACCCTAAACCCTAAACCCTGAAGCCTAAAACCCTAAACCCCAAACCCCAAACCCCAAATGCCTAAACGCCTAAACCCTAACCCCAAAACCCCAAAACCCCGAAACCCCGAAAACCCTAAACCCTATACCCCTAAAACACCAGAGCAACCCGAGGCATCCTCTGCCTCACCCTCGACGTGATCCTGCTGCCACTGCACGCCTTCTCGCAGTGGAGGGCCGGTGCTACTCTGCAGCTCGCCCTAAGCCCTAAGCCCTAAGCCCCAAGCCCTAAGCCCTAAGCCCTAAACCCTAAACCCTAAACCCTAAACCCTAAACCCTAAACCCTAAGCCCTAAGCCCTAAGCCCTAAGCCCTAAGCCCTAAGCCCTAAGCCCTAAGCCCTAAGCCGTAAGCCGTAAACCCTCAGCCCTGAACCCCATGGGTTTGCGGTCGAAGTTTGGGGTCTTTCGGGGTGCAGGCTAGGATATCTGGCCGCCCATTTGGAGTATGGTTTCCAACTTCCCCTATTGCGTTGTAGAACCCTGCTTGGAGGTTCAGGGTACTTATAAACCCAGTTATAGCTGCACTTATGAGCCCCCTAAGTCCCCTAAGTAGGTTATACGTAGATTTATAATTGGGGTTTGAAATACCCATGAACCTCCAAGTGTTGTAGAACCCTAAACCCTAAACCCTAAACCCTAAACCCTAAACCCTAAACCCTAGACCCTAAAGCCTAAACCCTAAACCCTAAACCCTAAACCCTAAACCCTAAACCCTAAAGCCTAAACCCTAAACCCTAAACCCTAAACCCTAAACCCTAAACCCTAAACCCTAAATTCACCCTTTACTAGGTGCCTGGACCCAGAACTAAACCCGGTAGCGAGACACACCTTTACTGGATAGACAATGGGTGGTGCCATTGGAGAGTGGTCGAATACAGCCCCTAGGGCTGAGCCTTTAGGACCACTTACGTGGTGCCACACACTTACAAGGGAAACCCCCAAAATCCTCCCTCCCTAACAACCCCACCCCCTAAACCCTAAAAAGCAGTGGTTTGGGTGGTGGCCTGCGGGTGGGGAAAAGGAAACCTAGCACCAATGAAAATTGCTGGACTGCATTGAAAACAAGTGCCTTCGCGTGACAATGCCCTCCCCCCCCGCCCCCCACACCCCCTGGGTGTGTCGGGGCGCCATTTCCACATGGTATCTACCGCCGCACCCTAAACCCTAAACCCTAAACCCTAAACCCTAAACCCTAAACCCTAAACCCTAAACCCTAAACCCTAAACCCTATACCCTATACCCTATACCCTATAAACCCTATGCCCTGGTGATGAAGCATGTTGGGGATGGCTATGGGGTTGCTCTCTTGGTTTTGCTCATGGGACTCTACCTTGGACCCCTAAGGTTGCACCCTTGGGCCTGGGGACTTTTTTTTGCAGATTTGCAAGGGAATGTACGGGCTGTTTGGGTTTTAGGGTTTAGGGTTTAGGGTTGAGGGTTGAGGGTTTGGGATGAAGGGGTACAACCCTAAAATTTCGAGTCTTAATCCCTTGATCTGCAGCCGTTAACACACCAGGCAGTTGCCAACATGAAAGCACGGTCAGTCGAGGAAGGGGGGAAGGCCCTTCTCGAAGGTTCATGGGTCGTTCTAAGTAAGTTAATTAGTCCCCTAAATAGGGAGTTACCATACTTATACCCCTGCTTCCAGTTGCAGGTCATGTGTAGGGTTTTGGTCTCGGGCTGAGTGGTACTCCCTAAGTCCAGAACCCTAAACCCGAAACCCGCAACCCGAAACCCTAAACGCTAAACCCTAAACCCTAAACCCTGAACCCTGAACCCTAAACCCTAAACTCCCTAAACCCTAAGCAAAGCCGTCAACCCTCAGAAAAAGCTTCAGGCGGACTGCATCCCCTACAACCCCCCAAGCATTTCAGGCCTTGAACTGCCGAGCCTTTGGACTACTAGGGTTTAGGGTTTAGGGTTTTGACTACCAGGGCCGTGTTCGAGCTGCTGCTGCACCTCTTCTGGTGCGCGGATATCGTCGCACCCTTGCTGGGATAGAAGGTTTATGGGGTAGGGTTTAGGGGTTAGGGTTCAGGGAATACACATACACACATACACTGTATCAACAGCCCCCCAAAACCCCAAAACCCCACAAACCCCCAAAACCCCAAACCCTAAACCCCCAAACCCTAAACCCTGAACCGGGTTATGTGAAGGCAGTGGGATCTTGTCGTTTGAAGTAACCTTCGCACCCTAAGCCCGAAACCCCCCCTCAACTTCCCTAAATGCCCCGTAAACCCCCAAAACCAGAAACCGCCAACCCTAAGCCCTAAACCCTAAACCCCAAATCCCAAACCCCCTAAACCCTGCCCCCCCCCCCCCCCCCCCCCCCCCCCCTCCCCGTGGCCCTGAGCCCCAAACACGGTCAGCGTTTAGGGTTTGGGGTTTAGGGTTGGGGTTGAGGGTTTAGGGCGACCCAGCTGACACCCCCAGGTGACCTTGCGCACCGGGTTCTTTTCGGGTGGGACCTTGGTGATGAACCAGAGGTCGATCGCGAAGCTCGGCCACCGGATGGGGGCTGGAATCCCTGTATCCCTAAACCCTAAACCCCTAAACCCAAAACCCAAAACCTAAAACCCAAAACCCAAAACCCAAAACCCCAAAACCCAAAACCCCAAAACCCAAAACCCAAAGCCCCAAAACCCAAAACCCAAAACCCAAAACCCCAAACCCCAAAACCCAAAACCCAAAACCCAAAACCCCAAAACCCAAAACCCAAAACCCAAAACCCAAAACCCAAAACTCAAAACCCAAAGCCCAAAACCCAAAACCCAAAACCCCAAAACCCAAAACCCAAACCCCAAACCCCTAAACCCCTAAACCCCAAAACCCCTAAACCCCAAAACCCCTAAACCCCTCAACCCCTAAACCCCTAAACCCCCCATGTCAGGAAGAACTATGCCCGGGGCTGGATGTCCTTCGACCTCCTCTACGCCGTCCTGGGCCTGGCCTGGGTGGTCCTACAGCTGTCCAACGAGTCCAATGACGTACAGGTGGGGGTTTAGGGTTTAGGGTTTAGGGTTTAGGGTTTGGGGTTTAGGGTTTAGGGTTTGGGGGGTTTAGGGTTTGGGGTTTAGGGTTTAGGGTTTCGGGTTTAGGGTGTGACATCGGTCAGCTGAACGCAACAGTGTGAAGACATGCCCACCCCAAGGCCACCCCATCACAACTCACAGTGAGCCAAGCCGGAGCCAGCCCAAACCAAGCCAAAGCCATTCCAACTTACTGCGTCCCTAAACATATGAGATGCTTGGGAAACTTCCCTGATTTTTTTTCAAGCTCTAAACCCTACCCCCCGAAAATCTGAACCCTGAGCCCTCGACCCAAAAATCCAAACGCATGAGCCCCTAATCCCCTCTGGGCTTCAGTAGTTTCGTGACTAAACAAGAACAGGCTTTACGCGTAGGGTCCTAAAACCCCTAAACCCTAAACCCTAAACCCTAAACCCTAAACCCTAAACCCTAAACCCTAAACCCTAAACCCTAAACCCTAAGCCCTAAGCCCTAAGCCCTAAACCCTAAACCCTAGTCGGCCAAGCAAAGTGGGGATCTTGACCCAAGCAGAGGCTGGGGCCCAGAGCTTCATGACCGGCCTAGGCTGCATGCCCCTCGGACTTTTAGGGGGGGTTTAGGGTTTAGGGTTTAGGGGTTTAGGGGTTTAGGGGTTTAGGGGTTTAGGGGTCTAGTCCCTAAACCCCACACTTAGACCCTAAACCCTAAACCCTAAACCCTAAACCCGAAACCCTAAACCCTAAACCCTAAAAATCCGAAACCCTAAACCCGAAACCCTAAACCCTAAACCCTAGACCCCACTATGGCGGCTTCTGAGTGCAAGTGAGGCAACTCTTCCTGCGACTTGTTCGCCTCATGCGGCTTACGAAGATGGCCGATTCTTGCCCGATGCTCCGTTTAGGGTTTAAGGTTTAGAGTTTAGAGTTTAGGGTTTAAAAGGAGGCTTGATGCGGGTGTGAAGAACTCTAGAAAGCGTTGAGGGGTTCAGTGGTTTACGCATTACGTGGGGGTGGTTGCGCCTACAGTTCCCCAAGAAGCGGAAATCCTATTTCGGCTCTCTTCCTTCAATCGACGCAATGACTCAACACGATACGCCCAAACGCTACTTGGAGGTTCATGGTACTTACTAACCAATTGTAGGGTTATAAAGCCCAGTTAGATTTGGTTAGTAAGTACCATGAACCTCCAAGTAGACCCTAGACCCTTCTTAAAAGGTCCGTCTCTGCCCACGCCAGGTATGCGCAGTTGTAGGATCCATGGGGCGATACAAGGTGCTGTCGTGCGTGCCTGCGATGGGGTTCAGGGTGTAGGGTTCTGGGTTTAGGGTTTAGGGTTTAGGGTTTAGGGTTCTGGGTTTAGGGTTTGGGGACTTGTTCCATCCACACGAACCTAAACCGTACACCCGTGCATCAGCTACAATGAGTTCCGGGCATTCGAAGGTGTGATTTCTGAATCTATGAACAGGCCAAAGAACACCAAGAAACCCTAACCCCTCAAACCTTGAAATCCAAAAGACCCTGAACTCTAGAACCTTACGGCCCTAAACTCAAACAATGTCAAGCATGTTCAAGCAGCCTGTTCATCTGCCTTAAGAACCCTAAACCTTAAACCCTAAACCCTAAACCCTAAACCCTAAACCGTAACCCTAAACCCTAAACCCTAAACCCTAAACCCTAAACCCTAAACCCTACACTACCAGGAGTCCAGCAAGACGCGGCTAACCTCGGACATTCTCATCGCCAGCGCGAGCATCCTCCAGCTCTCGGCCCAGTTTCTCGGGCGAAAGCGACGTTTCAGGGGGCCTTGGGGTCTCTCATTGCTAGCGATCCCTGGGTGTTGCTTTGCTTTGAGCTTGCTTCCTGTGACAGTTCCGCTACCCCGTAGCCATTGTATGTTTTGGATTTTACATTGCCGTCCATCGGTAGTTTTTCGCCTGAAAACCTCGGCGTTGGCTTCCAGTTCTCCGGAGCCTATATCTATTTCACATTGGCCGTCTGATTGCCAGAGACTTCTTGGGCGCCAATTTGTTGGCGTTGCTTTCTTGAGCCCGTTCCGTTTACGGCTGCTTCCTTACACACGGTCGTCGAGGAGACGGAGGCTGTTACATTGCCGGGTTCTCCCAAATCTCGACCGCAACCCTAAACCCTAAACCCTAAACCCTAAACCCTAAACCCTAAACCCTAAACCCTAAACCCTAAACCCTAAACCCTAACCCTAAACCCTAAACCCTAAACCCTAAACCTGAACCCTAAACCCTAAACCCTAAACCCTAAACCACCCTAAACCCCGAAAACCCTAAAAACCACTAAACCCTAAACCCTAAACCCTAAACCCTAAACCCTAAACCCTAAACCCTAAACCCTAAACCCTAAACCCTAAACCCTAAACCCTAAACCCTGCATCATGCCGTGAGATTTGGGGGTTTGCGAAAATCAGGGACCCTTAATATAGACCCCAAATAGTAGGACTCCCTTATAATGAGGGCCCCAATTCGGAAAGCCCCATTTGGGGGCTCACATATATGAGAAGAGCGAGTAGGTCTTCGATCGACAAGGGTTTGATGGGTCAGAAGGAGGGAACCCAAGACAGTGCACATGGGTTTAGGGCCCCTTAGGGAGGGGGGTTCATGGGGAGTAGTTGCCTCGGGAACCTCAGGGAACCTTTAGGGAACCTTAGGGAACCAAAGGGAACCTTAGGGAACCTTAGGGAACCTTAGGGAACCTTAGGGAAGCTTAGGGAAGCTTAGGGAGCTTGACGGAGCTGTGGGGAGTATTAGGGAGCCCAAGATCACATAGCCCCCCTTGAGCCCCACCCTCCCTTAAAGGACCGTGTAAACAGGGGTTTAGGGCAACTTAGGGTTTGGGGGCATAGGAATCCCTAAACCCTGAACCCTCAACCTCCTCTCGTCTTTGGCGTGGGTAGGCGGTGGTGGGATTCTATACCGTATGGATATGGGTTTAGTGTTTAGTGTTTGGGGTTGGGAGCGTTCCAACATGGCTCTCCGGACCCCCTTGAAGAGGAGTCTCCTGTGTTGCTTTGCGTGGGAAACCCTAAACCCTAAACCCTATGCCCGGACACGAGGAATCTGTTTCCGAAAGGGTTCCCTCACAAGCAAAACGGGGTAGATCTCGAAATGAGGGTCCATTTTTTTTCGGTTTTCGGGGGGGCGGGGGGGGGGGGGGGGGTCCTTACTTGGTGCATTGTCACGGGTGCCGTGCGATAGAGGGGACCCCCCAAAAAAGGGACCCTAATCTAGAGAGCTGCCCGCAACGACACAACACTAAGCCCTAAACCCTAAACCAGAAAACACTAAACCCTAAACCCTAAACCCGAAACCCTAAACCCTAAACCCTAAACCCTAAACCCTAAACCCTAAACCCTAAACCCTAAACCCTAAACCCTAAACCCTAAACCCTAAACCCTAAAACCTACACCCTAAACCCTAAACCCTAAACCCTAAACCCTAAACCCTAAACCCTAAACCCTAAACCCTAAACCCTAAACCCTAAACCCTAAGCCCGAAACCCGAAACCCTAAACCCTAAACCCTAAATCCCAAGCATTTCCTCGTTCTAGTTGCCTATGGACTCCCGGAGCCCCATCCAAGGGATTTGAGGGACTTTCATGGGACTCCCAAACAGGGAGCCCCAAGAAGGGAGGGTTTAGGGTTAGGGTTTAGGGTTTAGGGTTTTGGGTTTTGGGTTTAGGGTTAGGGTTTAGGGTTTAGGATTGAGGGTGAGTAGGAATATCATAGGAGTATACCTACCAGCGTGCGTATATTCCAGTTAGTCCCTGCTCTCTTCTTGAGGTTCCTGTGTGGGGTTCCCTTTCTAGGGCCCAGAGTGGGCCCTTATTCCCTTTTTTACGGTTCGGGTGGGTTCCCTTATAAGCCCCTTTAAACCAAAAAGGGCACCCTTTTTCTTCCTGGGTCACCCTAAACCCTAAACCCTAAACCCTAAACCCTAAACCCTCAACCCTAATCCCTAAACCCCCGCTTTAGGATCGTCCTCAATCACCACGCCATCGCCTGCATCTGGTACTACATTGGCACGGTGGCGGGCAGTACGGGCTGGGTGGCCATCAACAATCTGGACCAGTGGGTTTAGGGTTTAGGGAGGGTTTGGGGTTTAGGGTTTAGGGTGTAGGGTAGAGGGCTTGGGGCTTGGGGCGGTTTAGGGGGGCGAGTGGACGGCAGGGTTTAGGAGTTCGTGGCCAACGCCCTAAACGCTCCAGCCCTAAACCATAAGTCTCGAACCCCAAGCCCCCCCATTTTCGGAAATCCCGTGAAGGGATTTCCGAAAATGGAGGCACCTTCATCAATTTCGGGAGGGGAGGGTGATGTGCAGGGCACCCTTCTATTGGGAAGTGCCCATTTTGTGTTCCAGGTTTCTTGCCCACCCTCGGTGCGGGGGTCAGCCGATTTCTAACTCTGAAATTCTGCTCGCCCGAGTCTCCGGTACTCCTCGCCCGTGTCTTCGCCCCCTAAACCACCCCGAAACCCTCAACCCTAAACCCTCAACCCTCAACCCTAAACCCTAAACCCTCCCATGCCATGCTCACCCCCAAAGACACCCCACCCCGCTAGAATCCTGTTTCCCTCACTAGGTCAGTTAGTTTAAAGTTTACGGTTTAGGGTTTAGGTTGTAGGGTTGCAGGGTTTAGGGTTTTGGGGTTTAGGGCTTTAGGATGTCCAGAGAGCCCACCCTCCCCGGAGAATTCCGCAAAAACTGCCTGAAGTGCCCACCCAAAGATATCCCAAGGGTCTAGGGTTTAGGGTTTAGGGTTTGGGGTTTAGGGCTTCCACCGAGTAACCCACAGTGCCCAATGCGAGATGAGCCGCTCAGCTCCATGCCCCATATTCCTAAACCCCAAACCCCAAACCCCAAACCCCAAACCCCAAACCCCAAACCCCAAACCCCAAACCCTAAACCCTAAACCCCAAACCCCAAACCCCAAACCCTAAACCCTAAACCCTAAACCCTAAACCAAAAAACCCTAAACCCTAAGCCCTAAACCCTAAACCCTAAACCCTAAACCCTAAACCCTAAACCCTAAATCCGTCCCACGTTGACTCTTCAGGTTTTGGCATATTTTGGCATCTGGGGCTTGGAGGCTTGAGTAGAAGTGACACCTCAGGTCTACCATCCCGGTCCCACAGTTTCGCAGAGTTTCGGGAGGCCCCTAAACCCCAAACCCTAATTCTAAACCCTAAACCCGAAACCCTAAACCCTAAACCCTAAACCCTAAACCCTAAACCCTAAACCCTAAACCCTACACCCTAAACCCTAAACCCTAAACCCTAAACCCTAAACCCCAGACCCTAAACCCTAAACCCTAAACCCCAAACCCTAAAATTTCAACCCTCAGCTTCTCCAATCTTGACTGCCCCCAGCTACCAGACACCCGAGAGTCCTGCGCTCCCCTAAACCCTAACTCTAAACCCTAAACCCTAAACCCTAAACCCTAAACCCTAAACCCCAAAACCCCCTAAACCGTGAGGACAGCCAGCCGATGCTCTACCGCTACGCCACGTCCCTGAACTACCTCTTCTGCCAGCTTCTTGGTGCTTGTTTCGGTTTAGTTTAGGGTTGAGGGTTTCGGGTTTAGGGTTCAGGGTTTAGGGTTTAGGGTTTAGCGTTTAGGGTTTAGGGTTTAGGGTAGGCCGAAACCACCAAACCCTAGTGCACGAACCCCTCTGAAGACCCAAACCCCAAAGCTTGAAGCGCCCCAAAGCTGTAATGTTAACGTCGCTTTAATAACCCCCCCCCCCCCCCCCAAGACTTGTTTTGGTCCCCGGGGTTTGGAGGGGTAGAAAAAAACGAGTGGGTGCCAATAATGCGGATTCTGGGGGTCTTGGGGGGGGTTAGCTGTCAGGGTCTGCTGTGCTTGGTCTCGAAGGGTTCTGCTTGCTCTCGGAGCTCGAAAAGTCTTCTCTGCAAGTAAAATTTCTGATTCCTGGCCGGCCAAATATTACTGTTGTCACCCCATTATTATTTTCACCGGACCCCCCTATATAGACTTGTTTACACACATCGGCCCGAAAACCTCCCGTAATGGAAAGTAGTCTTCGGCTGAGCCCCTCTGGCCCGGCGAATATTACAGTTGCCACCCCATTTATAGATGTGAGGTTAACATTAAGCCATCCGCGATTGTGATCGCTGACAGCCCTAAACCCTAAACTCAAAGCCCAAACGCTCACCCCCTGAACCCTACACCGTAAACCCTCAGCCCGAAAGCCTAAACCCAAAACCCTTACCCCCCCAAAGCTGCGAATGCCCCTGGCCCAGACCCCCCAACCCTTAAGCCGTAAGCCCCTAAACCCTAACCCTAGACGCCTAGACCCCTAGACCCCGAGACCCCGAGACCCCTAGACCCCTAGACCCCGAGACCCCGAGACCCCTAGACCCCTAGACCCCTAGACCCCTAGACCCCTAGACCCCTAGACCCCTAGACCCCTAGACCCCTAGACCCCTAAACCCTAAACCCTGAAACCTTAACCCTAAACCCTAAACCCTAAAGCCTAAACCCTAAACCCTAAACCCTAAACCCTAAAACCCTAAACCCCTAAAGCCTTAAAACCCTCAATCCGACAGGCTGGGCTTCGGTGGCACCGGTATCGAGCCGGGAACGACGTTAGCGACCCGACCTGGCTCTACACCCGAACCCCCTAAACCCTCAACCCGAAACCCTAAACCCCTAACCCCTTTACCCTCTAAACCCTAAACCCTTTACCCTCTAAACCCTAGACCCAAAACCCTTTAAACCCTAAACCCTAAAACGGCTTCGGGGGGCTTCGGGTTGTGGGTATTGCTCCTACTTGGAGGTTCATGGGTACTTGTAACCCCTACTATCAACCTACTTATAGCCTACTTAGTGGACTTGGGGCTTATAAGTACAGGTATAACTGGGGTTATACGTACCCTGAACCTCCAAGCAGTGGGCTCTGGGATGTTGTTCCCTGTCTTAGTGCGCTGAGGGTGCTTGGGTTTAGGGGCAGGGTGATCCTCCGTTTTTTCCCTAAACCCTAAACCCTTAACTCCAAAATGCAAAACAGTAGTAGAATTTTGTACATGATGAAGCACATTGAAAAAGTTCGCAAAATAGATGAGAATAGAATTCAGGTATCCTTTGGGTTCAGATCATCTTTGGATTTTGAGTATATCGTTTTTTACAAAACTAATAATTCTACTTATACTGTAAATGTCAACTGTTGCAACTTACATTATTGTTATTATTGATATTGATTCTTTGTAGTCATAGCTGTTATGCTACAGTACTCGTAACGTTATCAGTTCTTCTAAACAATTGGCATTAGACATGGCTGATTCAAATGTGTTGTGCCAATGATTTTTATCCTTAAGACATTCAGAAGACATGCGTCAAACGTTGAAAACGTGTTACTCTTGTTGATAGTAGTAAACTTGGAAAATGTTAGTAGTAAACTTATTGACGCTCTTTTTGAAACCAGCAATGAACAGTTTCAATACACTTAAATTACAAGCGTCTAATAAAAAACTCTGTTAACGTTTTTGAACATCCTATGTCACCAACTTATTCACAAACAAAAGCATCTGATTTACAGTATGTTAAGAAAGGGAATGAACGTGAATAGTAGATGTGGATGGTCCAGGCAATTTGTCAATCAATTGTTGTATACGAACAGAAGAGGTTAAACCAACACAGACTACACGGGCATTTAACGAATCAATATTTTGACAACATGGCCATCACAAGACTACTACCTTTGAAGTATTAACGCATCGAAAGGAAAGTCTAAGGGAAGCCTAAAGGTAACTCTAAAAGGCAAATCTTGACGCAGTGGGTTTACGGAGAACTCCAGAAGTTGGAACATGGTTTAAGGATGATTAGAGCTGCATTTCCCCTTAGTATAACTTTTAGGGTATGGGTAAAAGGATGTTCCAACTTCTTGGAGTTGACGGTAGGCACAAGTAGCTTGCGGAGCGACCTTTCTCACCTGGGGTTTCGTATTCCAGCTTGCTGGAATCCCTGGTGGTCACAAACGTCACTCTGCAGAAACTTGCGCTGAAACGCGGCGGGCTTAAGCTCCAGCAGCCTTTTTGTAGCGCAAGTTTGCCCAAACCTGCACAGTAAAATAGACTGCCCTTGCGCTTAAAGACGGCGGGAGTAAGCAAAAGTAGTTGAGGAGCGACCTTTCTGACGCGGTGTTTCGCGTTTCCGGATTCGGGAGGCCCCCCCCCCCAACATGTTTTCACCGCTGAGGAGCGGTTCTTCGGCCTTTTCACCGCAGTTCAAGCGCTGGTGGCTTGTCTTGGGGAGGGGGTTTGGGGTTTGTGGTTCAGGGTTGTGGGTGCTTCAGGCTCCGGGTGTGGGGGGGGTGGGTTTCATTTCCCCTTTTCTGTTGGTCTCGAGTCTGGGGTTCTGGGTTTAGGGTTCAGGGTGGCAGGGGGAGTCTCGGGTGCAGGGTTTGGGAGTTAAACCCTAAACCCTAAACCCTAAACCCTAAACCCTAAACCCTAAACCCTAAACCCTAAACCCTAAACCCTAAACCCTAAACCCTAAACCCTAAACCCTAAACCCTAAACCCTAAACCCTAAACCTAACCCTAAACCCTAAACCCTAAACCCTAAACCCTAAACCCTAAACCCTAAACCCTAAACCCTAAACCCTAAACCCTAAACCCTAAACCCTAAACCCTAAACCCTAAACCCTAAACCCTAAACCCTAAACCCTAAACCCTAGTCCGACCAGGGGATTGGAGGTTGGGTCCCAGGTTCGGCGGGAGCAGC
Source organism: Symbiodinium natans (assembly GCA_905221605.1). NCBI lineage: Eukaryota > Dinophyceae > Suessiales > Symbiodiniaceae > Symbiodinium > Symbiodinium natans. Next base: position 218,878 of record CAJNDS010002148.1, read on the forward strand.
ATTTGGTAAGGGATATAAGTAGGCGCCCTAGAACGGGAAAAGTATCCCAGTAGCCCCTACATTACCCCCGAAGGTCCCTTACAACCCGCCCCTCGTCCCTTGAACTTGGGCTTTCTTCGCAAATGCTCCCCCTGGTTAAGAGGAAGTCTTTGTCCTGAGAAGTCCGAGGTGGCAAGTTCGCCCTGAACCCCTACACCCTACTAAACCCTAGACCGTAAACCCTAAACCCTAAACCCTAAACCCTAAACCCGAAACCCTGAACCCTGAACCCTAAACCCTGAACCCTAAACCCTAAACCCTCAGCCCTAAACCCTGAACCCTGAACCCTAAACCCTAAACCCCGAACCCTAAACCGGAGGCCATTTTCTCGACCCTTGTCGCCTCTCTAACCTCCCACGCGGCCTTCCTCAACAAGTCCGGCGAGGCGAATGGGGCAAAGCCCGCCTGGGTTTAGGGGTCTTAGGGTTTAGGGTTTAGGGAGTTTGGGGAGTTTAGGGAGTTTGGGGAGTTTAGGGAGTTTAGGGAGTTTAGGGAGTTCAGGGAGTTTAGGGGTTTAGGGTTTAGGGTTTAGGGAGTTTGGGGGAGTTTAGGGGTTGTAGGGTTTAGGGGTTTAGGGTTTAGGGTTTAGGGTTTAGGGGTTGTAGGGTTTAGGGGTTTAGGGTTCAGGTGTTGTAAGGAGCCAAAGGGGGCGTAGAGGAGTGAACTGTGAAACCCTAATCCTCAAACCCTAACAGTTTGCCCTGAACAGCCTAGCTGTTGCTTCAGTGCTACAGGGGTAAACCCTGAGACCTAACCCTAAACCCTAAACCCTAAACCCTAAACCCTAAACCCTAAACCCTAAACCCTAAACCCTAAACCCTAAACCCTAAACCACATATGGTCACTTCCGAAAACCAAAATCCTTCACCACATGGGGATGGCCTAGTGACATGTTAGGGTCTCACTGGTCCCTCCAATCCCTGAAATCCCAAATGCCTCCAGGGTTGAGAGTTTAGGGTTTAGGGTTTTAGGGTTGTAGGGTTTAGGGTTTAGGGTTTTAGGGTTTTAGGGTTTAGGGTTTTAGGGTTTAGGGTTTTCAGTTTAGGGTCCCCTGAATACACCTTAAAAGGTAGGCCTAAGCCCTAAACCCTAAACCCTAAACCCTAAACCCTAAACCCTAGACCCTAGACCCTAAACCCTAAACCCTAAACCCTACCGCCTACGCCCTAAACCTGCACCCTCCTTAGAGGAGCGGCGGAACGAGTTCCGGCTGCTTCGCCAGTTCCTGGCGCACAGCCAGGTCGAAGAAGAGCTGGCCCTGAGGAGCCTAGGTTTCGGGTTTAGGCTTTAGGGTTTAGGGTTCAGGGTTTAGGGTTTTCGGTTCAGGGTTCAGGGTTTTGGGGAGGCCCTAAACAAGCAAACCCTGCCGGCCTTAAAGGGGTTCAGAGTTGAGGGTTTTAAGCCTCAAGCTCGCCAAAGCCCCCAAAACCTAAAGCCACCAGACCCCTAAACCCTTCAACCCCTAAGCCTGAACTCCTGAGGGTTGAGGGTTTTGGGGTTTTGGGGTTTAGGGTTTAGGGTTTTTGGTTCAGGGTTTTGGGTTCAGGGTTTAGGGTTTTGGGTTTAGGGGTGGTTTAGGGTCGAGGGCTTAGGCCTCAGAGTTCCGGGTTTAGGGTTTATAAGGGGCTTTAGGGTTTAGGGTTTAGGGTTTAGGGTTTTTTAGGGTTGAAACCTATTGCTTCTAGCGGAGGTTCTAGCCTATTGGTTAGGCTAGCCCGCCATACAGTCATAGTTTCCACAACACCGAACTTTCGTTGGTGTAGGAACCCAACAATGGCCTACGCCTTGGGTTGAGGTTTAGGGCTCCGGGCTCCAACCATAAGTGGAGCTAAACCCTAAACCCTGAACCCTAAACCCTAATCCCGATACCCCCAAACAAGTACCCCAAAAGCCAGGCTCCCCCCCCCCCCCCCCCCCCCCCCCCCCCCCCAAGAAAAAACAAAGCCCCTACTGCAGGTTTTGGGCATGGGAAGTTCAGGGTTTAGGGTTTTTGATAGCCCTTTGCCTCCTTTGGTTCAAGGTTCCCTGAAAAAGTAACCAACCCCACCAAAAGCAGGGTACCCTTGTCACAATATGGTTGCTGGGCTCTGAAAGCTCAACCCCTAAACTCTGAACCCTCAACTCCATCGACCCTAAACTCCGAACACTCAACTCTAAACTCCTAAACTCCTAAGCTCTAAACCCGAAACCCTGGGCTCTAAACGGTAAACTCTGAGCCCTAAACCCTCAACCCTAATCCTAAACCCTAAACCCTAAACTCTAAACCCTAAACTCTAAGCCCCAAGCTCTTCACCAGGATCCAGCGTTTCCTTGAGCACGCCCACGCCCTGACCAAGGAGGGAAACGTGCTGTTCTTGGGGGACCCTAAAACCTAAACCCTAAACCCTAAACCCTAAACCCTAAACCCTAAACCCTAAACCCTAAACCCTCAATCCCAAGCACCTGAAGCCTAAACGCCCTAAACCAGGCCCCAAAACGGAACTCGTAGGCTCAATTGGGCCTAAGCCCTAAACCCTAAACCCTAAACCCTAAACCCTAAACCCTAAACCCTAAACCCTAAACCCTAAACCCTAAACCCGACACCCTAATCCCTAAACCCTAAACCCTAAGCCTTAAATTGGATCCTCCGAACCCAAGAAGCCATCGCCTCGTCCATGACCTAGGGTTTCGGGTTTGGGGTTTGGGGTTTAGGGTTTAGGGTTTAGGGTTTGGGGTTTAGGGTTTAGGGTTTAGGGTTTAGGGCCTAGGGTTTAGGGGAATCCCATTTGGGCTTAGTGTCGGGGCTTCGGGGGCCAAGGGCTTGGGGGCTTTGTAGCTTAGGGCTTGGGGCTGAGGGCTGTGCAGTGGCGTCCCCCCCACCGCAGGAAGTCGTGGATGAGATTCAAGTTCCTCTCCTAAGGCTGCGTGGGGAGGGTTCGGGGCTTATGGTTTGGGGTTTAGGGTTTAGGGTTAGGGTTTAGGGCCGACTTGCTGCTCTTCGCAGCGATTGAGGGAACTAGGTAGCCTGTACCTACCGAGACCCTAAGCCCCAAACCCTAAAACTAAACCCTGTGTTTCCCTAACTCCCTTTCAAGATTTCGCAACCTCAGCGCACTGACCTCCACCAAGACCAAGCCCGAGACGATGGCCACACGTTTCGACCAGCCTGCAAGGGTTGGGGTTTAGGGTTAACTTCCTGTTTAGGGTTTAGGGTTTTGCTCTAAACCCTCATTCCCAAACCTGAAGCCCTGAGCCCTAGATCCTAAGCCTTCAGCCAAGAAGCGCTAAAGCTTTGCGTGACGCGCGTGCTGTCCAGGTTGAGTCTTCTTGTGCGGTTTGGGGGCTGCTTAGGTATATAGGGACTGTATAAGGTATATATTAAGGGGTTCCATGGGGGAATAAGACTAAGGGTCACTTCTAGGGGTTTAGGGTTTAGGGTTTAGGGTTTAGGGTTTGGGGTCCTTTTGCCCCTTCACTTGAGCATGACCTTGTTTGCGGCAGCGCCGCCGCCATCCATGGTGCGACGAGAACATCAGCTTCTCAGATGGGATCCCGTTTCCCAAGTCCAGCCGCAAGATCTCTAAACCCTAAACCCTAAACCCTAAACCCTAAACCCTAAACCCTAAACCCTAAACCCTAAACCCTAAACCCTAAACCCTAAACCCCTAAACCCTAAACCCTAAACCCTAAACCCTAAACCCTAAACCCTAAACCCTAAACCCTAAACCCTAAACCCTAAACCCTAAACCCTAAACCCTAAACCCTAAACCCTAACCCCTAACCCCTAACCCCTACCCCCTACCCCCTACCCCCTAACCCCTAAACCCCAAACCCTAAACCCTAAACCCTCAACCCTCAACCCTCAACCCTCAACCCTCAACCCTCAACCCTCAACCCTCAACCCGCAACCCTCAACCCTCAACCCTCAACCCTCAACCCTCAACCCCAAACCCTAAACCCTAAACAGGAACCAGCACGCCCTTTTTAACCCAAGTGCCCCAACTTCCATTTTAGGGTTTTAGGGTTTTTGAGTTTAGGGTTTAGGGTTTAGGAGGTTTAGGGTTAGAGATTTCGGGCCTTCGCTTTCCCGAGATTCCCCCTAGCATACAGCCACTGTAGGAAAGTCGAAAGGCATGCGGCTTCAGTTTCCATAGCGAGGAGGCCCCAACCCCCATTGCATTCCCCTCCCCCCCACTCTTCCTCTTCAGCCCATGTTTTTGGCCCATGTTTTTTAGATTTCAAGCCCCGCCACCCCATCTCTGGTGTGGAACACCCCCTTGACCTTCTTTTCGACCATGTTTTGGTTCGATTTCAATCCCCGCCCGCGGGGTGGGGGGGGTGGGGGGGCGGCGTGTGGATTGAAATCTAACCAAAAACAGGGCTGAAGAGGGTCAAGGGGGGCGCGCAGGACAAAACATGCTCCACACCACAGGGCGGCAAGATGGAAATTTGGCCGTGAGGAAGGACACCAGCGCAGGGGGGGGGGGGTAGGGTGCTCCATGGCGGGTGGGGGGGGGAAAGCATGGGGGAGGGGCGGGGGAGGGCGCCAGGGCCCGAGACCACATATGTGAGAACCTTCAAAAGGTACATGAACTTTAAGCGTCAGGGATTCTAGAGCTGAAGCCCTGGCAAACCCAAAGCCCCAGCAACGCAACGGACGTCGGAGCGGGGTTTAGGGTTTAGGGTTTAGGGCTTGGAGAGGCTTCTGTCCAAGCCGCTGTGGCGAGAGCTCCGCTACGCAATGTACAAGCACTGCCTGGGTGTCCCTGGAGCTTGCAGTTGCGCCAGAACCCTTAATAGGGTTTAGGGTTTAGGGTTTAGGGTTCAGAGTTCAGGGTTATGAGCCATAAGTCCTCAACCGCACCCTGAACCCTGCAAACCCTATGCACCCGAAACTTTAAAACCCTGAGCCCAAAACGGTGGCGCCAAACCGGGTTTCGGGTTTGGGATTTTGGGTCCCCCGACTAGGGGCTAAAGTTATTCAGTCCAGCAGGGCTTAGGGCTTAGGGTTTAGGGTTTAGGGTTTAGGGTTTAGGATTTAGGGTTTAGGGTTCGAGATACTTGGACCCGAGAACGATGGGAAACGCGCAGCCGCAAGCCCCCCAAATCCTAGGTTGGAAGTCTTGAGGGGTACCAGAGGCCCAGGGTTTAGGGTTTAGGGCTTAGGGCTTAGGGCTTTAGGGTTTAGGGTTTAGGGCTTAATTACTTAGGGCTTAGGATTTAGGGCTTAGGGCTTTAACTAGGGCTTAGGGCTTAGGGCCCAGGGCTTAGGGCTTAGGGCTTGGGGCTTAGGCTTAGGGTTTCGAGGTCAATTTCCCAAGAATTCGAACCTGCTGAGGAGATTGGCTTCGTCCGCTCCCTATCCCGGTGCAGCGTCAGCGACGACCTGCGCCTCGCACTGGGTTATGCTAGGCGTAGGGTTTGGGGTTTAAGGCGTAGGGTTTAGGGTTTAGGGTTTAGGGTTTAGGGTTTAGGGTTTAGGGTTTAGGGTTTAGGGCATTGTGTATCTAAACCAGATGTGCTGTACCTAAGAATCCCAACATAGGCTTCATACACTCCATCCTTACGTTCGTTAAGATTTCGTGGTTTTGGTCTTGGGGTAGTTACATGGTCTCTTAGCATGGGCCCTTAAAAGGGACCCCTTACACACCCCTTGTATATGCCTATTCAACCCAAGGGCCTACACTACCCTTAGACCAAGGAAGGAGCAAGGAGCCTTAGGGTTAGGGTCTAACCTAGCATGTTTGAAGCCCTGACGCCCTAGATCCTCTGGAGGACACCTGTGTGTAGACTTTAAAAGAGCTAGCTCCTAGAAATTGCCGAAAGTAGTACAGCCAGCCATCAACTACTGGGGGGATTCTACTTTCTAACCCTACACCCTAAACCCCAGAAGTTTGGCTAGTGTACCGGCCGTCGGGAAGAGCCGCCGACATTGAAGCCGCTAGCTGGGCATATTCTAGCTGCAGCTATAGTCGGAATGTAGGCGGTACTTGTGTTCCTGTATACCTTCGATTTTTGGGGCTCCCGAAACTCAAACCCCCCATACCCTAAACCCCTAAACCCTAAACCCTAAACTGTTTAGGAGCACCGACGCCACGCGGCAGCTCTCGCAGGCTCTGTCACAGCGGCTGTGACTTGGCCTCAAGTCAACAAAGCCTCGCCAGGATTCCTCAACCCCTCAGCCCTCAACCCTAATCGGCCAATTTCTCGCCCCCCCCCCCCTCCCCCCAGCGGCAAATTTCTCGGCCCCCTAAACCTCCCCCACCCCACCCCCTCCAACCTTGAGTTCAAGCCGTAGAGTTGTATGTTCGAATTTCCGGGTTTAGGGTTTCACGGCCTCGGCTTCAGGGTTCTAGGATTTAGGTTTTAGGTTTCAAGGCCCTGGTTTGAAGGGTTCCTGGGTTTAGGGTTTAGGGCTCAAGGCCTAGGGATATGGTTTAGGGGTCAGTAAAACGAAAGCAGCTTCCTAATGCTATGGATCCAAAGGGTGGGTGGGTAGATATTCGATACCTGAGTAATGAGCTTGAGTACTGAATGCTTTGGACTTGAGACGCTGACCCCTACGCCCTCCACCCTAACCCGTAAACTTTCCGGGAACCGCAGTAGCAAGTCGGGACCGGGGCTTTCCGCGCCTTGATTATATCAAATACATTCGTGCGAATGCGAGCATAGAAGTTCTGTTTCAAAAATGCATCAGCGAGTTTAATAGGTAAAATCCTTCTTCATTGTAACAAAAGACACTTGTCGGAACTCTTAAGTGGCGGGTTTAGGGTCCGATGTTGGGGTGAAGTTTTGGGTCAGAGTGCTGACAGCCCCCCAACACCTGCATGAACTCAAAACTCTGGGAGCGCAAAGCCCCGGGCGCCTAATCCTTCAAAAGAAGAAGCACTAAACCCCCTAGGCTGCTACTCGGGTCGGGGGGGGGGGGGGGGGGGTGGACGCCGGGCGGCATTTACGAGTCCACACTCACGAGCACCCCTCCTCCCGTCCGGGGCCGCTCTGTTAGGGTTTAGGGTTTAGGGTTTAGGGTTTAGGGCTTAGGGTTTAGGGTTTAGGGTTTAGGGCTTTGTTGTATCATGGTTGTCGCCGCTGTGCCCCATTGTCGCTCTGGGCTCTCAGGCTCTCACTCCCGCCATGGCTATCTGCCCTCGCATTCGCGGTTCCCTCGCGCAGCAGCGGGACGTGTTGCTTCATCTGCTGCTGGCCCGATCTATCCTGGATCTCACCTTCCATTGTTGGGCACCTTTGCCACACCGGTGCGCCGGATTGCCCGTGAAATGTTTGGTGTGCATGGACTCACAGTTCGTCTCATGGGCTACCTCACCTGTTGGTTGCAAACCTTACAGGCTCGGCTTCTGCTCTCCTACTGCCTGACTGACCGCTTCCTTGTCCAGAAAGGCGCAAGTACCTTCGGTTTGGGTCTCAGTGCGTGCTCTCTGCATCGCACGCTGGGAAGATGTGTAAACTGTGTGAACGAAACACCTGTCGAATCCCTGATGTTGATGCTTGTGCTGTTTGTTGGTTCAAGCAGTGCCAGTGCCCGCCCGAAACGAGTTCACAGCGTTTTCTGTAGGGAAGCAGTGTCGCATGATCCCAAAGTCCGTATGTACAAATATGACTTTGCATATGTTTTTGGGGTGTGCTGTACTTTGCAGTTTGAGGCGAGTGGGAGAGGGGAATCCTGAGAAGCCTCCTCTTGTATTTTGTTTGTGCTTGTTACTTATTTGTGTGGAGTAAGTTGACAGCGGGCACACGCCGCAGAACTTTTCAGACCCCATCCTTAGGTGGTTTCACCTTCCGGCAAGCCGCAGACCGCAAGCAGGGTGCCAGTGCATGAGACTTCTGACCAGCATCAGGAGCGGCGCTCTGCTGTCAGGACGATCTGCAGGTTGAGCACGGGTCTTGAAAGTCCAGACAAGCTCAGCCGGGATGCCAGGGGAGCGGTTCTGGTAGAGCGCGTCGTGCAGCTTCGACACAAGGGTTGTGCGTCTCTGGACGAAAGATTCGACACACGGAGGAGCTACTTAATGGCGTAACTTATGCTGTGGAGAAGCGGAAGGAATTTCAGAGCTAATTTTCGACGTGCCAGCGCGGCGGCGTGGTTCATGTTCCGCAGTAAGTTTGAAACTATGAAACAGTTCCCAACGGAGGCGCCTCCAGACACCTGTGCTAGGATCCTACCGCTAGGAGTCAACGGGGGAAAGGGGTTGCTAGCGCCTGATATGCCAAGCTCTCATGTCGCGTGGCTGTTAAACAGAAAGAGGCTTCGCGCCAGATCGAAAAGCCATCTGCTTCATGTCCTACAAAGCGAGGAGCTTCAGATTCTTGACGACGCCGTTGAGACAGCAGTTGGGAGAGCCTTGAACTTCGAGGATGTAGGCGAGCAGCCTGCGGCAGCTCCAGTGCCTGGAGTTTATCATCTTCTGGACTTGAACAATCTCTGTCCTGATTGACCTTAGCCTTTACTATCCATAAATAGATATAAATCAATAAATAAATAATAAAAATATAAATAAATAAATGAATGAGTGAATATATATGTATATATATATATATAGAAAACCAACAATGTTCGCACATTTTCATGCTACAAACAGCGTAGCTCTGAAACAGCTATAATATGCCTGAAGTCTCTTCACTTGATAGGCGTTTCGTTGCGAGATGATGGTGTTATTCTTCGTCGTCTTGAAAAAGAACGACTGTTTTTTCAAGCATCAGTGTGCGCGTCAGCGAAGCTGGTATTTGAATGCCATGATAACACACGTTCGCCCTCTTGAGCGCTCCAAGAAAGAAAGGGGAGAATTATCAAGGAAGTCTTTGGCCTATACTCCGTGGGTTCAATAAGTAAGCGGTGTGTCCAGACTGCACGATACCCGTGAATTCCGTCCCCCACATGATGTAAGTAATACTCCAACACCGATGATATTTAAAATTGCGAAACGTAATTTGCTTTTACGGTGCTATCTTATGTGTAAGTCTGCAAGGTAGGTAGTAAGAACTGCTTGATGAAGAACCTTTTGTGGCTCTAATGGTTCCAAATATTCACTTCTAGCGGGTGAGTGCTCGCTTCGCCTCAGACTTTTTCCTGTGCGTGGAGCTCCCACCTCGCAGCGCGTGGCCAGCCTTGGTACACTGTTAGAGTTGCAACGTGTGTGAAGAGAGCAAGTTCAAATGGCTTTCAAGCTAACGGCAGTACATGCATTGCTTGAGTTGCAGGCTAACGTGGATGCCAGCTTTGCACATTTAGCCGGCGGGACGCGCAATCTGTGGTTCTGGCAAGTTTGCTCCTTGCGCCCTCTGCTCGCCTCATCAGCCTTTGACTTGTTCATCTGTCTACGCAGGGCTGTTCTACGGCATCGTGGCCAATCCGCAGCTGCAATGAAGGTGTGCTGCCGAAGAGCTCTAGCGCCGTGTTCGCTGTCCTTTTGTGGTTACCCGGCAGAACCGACTCCAGACTGCGCAACTTCCTCAATCGCGACTGCCTACGCTCGAGTCTGCCCGCCATGCTGCCTGGTCGCTTTCTTTCATCACATGAGGACTCGACGCGTGGGAGGTGAGAGGTCCCCGTTTGGGTCTTGCGCTTCTTCACAGGCCGCGCCTGAATGAAACGACGAATACACATTCTTGTCGGTTGCTTGTTCAGTGTTGTCACCACCTTGTTTTGCCTTAAAATCTCCCATGAATGCTTAGGCCCAGATGTTCAACGCATTGCTTTTCTTGTTTTGGATTTTTTGGTAAAGCCTTGAGAACAAGCTCCTCTTCCCATTCAGGAAGAATGCGCTGTTTGACTAGACTCTGTATCTGTATCTGTATCTGGTAAACGTGATGAGGAAACAAGCATTCATAGGTCTGTGTTTGAAAACTTGAAGTTAAAATCATAAACGCCTCTGGTGAACTAAGCCCAATACTTCTGGATGTTTCTTTTGTACATCCTATTCAAAGTGCGCAGCGTGCGTTGGGTACCCACAACGGCGGTGTGGGTTGACGGCCTCACGAAGATCTCTGCCAGTCTCCGGGCCACGTTCCGACTCGGTCCTTTTCTGTGCAAGGTCTCTAAACCCTCGCACGTGCTAGGCTGGCGTTTGCCTGCCTTCCTGAGCCACACCGAAGCAGCTACGGTTCTCCTTTCCGGCTGATTTCACTCCACCTGGAAAGCTGCAGATTTCGGAAAAGCAAAAACCTCACCCGTTTGAACCTTTAGCCCTAGCTGTTGGTGTCACTACTAAGTACGGACGCGTTTTGCGCAGGCACTTTGCTGTGTCCACCCTTGTGTAAGCTAACCTAGGGCGCTTGAGTCGCATGCAGCGTGTCACCCTAAAATAACCTTAAACTCGAAACCCTGAACCTCACCCTAAGACCTAAGCTAAACTCTGAACCCTAAAGCCTACGCCCTACACCCTGAACCCTAAACCCTGAACCCTAAAGCCGAAACCGAGCACCGACATGCTCAGCCCTTGCCTTCAGGCTGGCGGCCGGAGACACCATCTTCGAGCCTTGGCCTGTGGCTTGTGGCCTTAGGAGAGTTTAGGGTTTATAGGGTTTAGGGTTTAGGGTTTAGGGTTCAGGGTTTCGGGTTTAGGGTTTAGGGTTTAGGGTGTAGGGTTTCGGGTTTAGGGTCGACCCTCGGGTTCTTGGTAGGGGTGAGAGGAACTAGGCTTCTCTCCCCAATTTTTTACCTTTGAAGGGATCCTCTCAAATACCTCACCCTAAACCCTAAACCCTAAACCCTAAACCCTAAACCCTAAACGTTAAACCCTAAACCCTAAACCCTAAACCCTAAACCCTAAACCCTAAACCCTAAACCCTAAACCCTAAACCCTAAACCCTAAACCCTCAAGTTGAGGGTGGCTTTGGGTTCAGGGGTTTGAGTTTCACAAGCAGGGACCTGGGAGTCCTCAACTTATCGCTGCCTCAACCCTAAACCCTAAACCCTAAACCCTAAACCCTAAACCCTAAACCCTAAACCCTAAACCCTAAACCCTAAAACCCTAAACCCTAAACCCTAGCTCCCGTGGCTTGGGGTCTTGGGGTTTCGGGGTTTCGGGGTTTTGGGGTTTTGGGGGGTTTGGGGTGTTTGGGGTTTTGGGGTTTTGGGTTTTGGGTTTTGGGGTTTTGGGGTTTGGGGTTTTGGGGTTTTGGGGTTTTGGGTTTTTGGTGTCTTGGGGTTTTGGGGTTTTGGTTTTGGTGTCTTGGGGTTTTGGTGTCTTGGGGTTTTTTTGGTTTTGGGGTTTTGGGGTTTTGGGGTTTTGGGTGTTGGGGTTTTGGGGTTTTGGGGTTTTGGGGTTTTGGGGTTTGGGGGTTTTGGGGGTTTTGGGTGTTTGGGGTTTTGGGTTTTGGGGTCTTGGGGTTTTGGGGTTTTGGGGTTTTGGGGTTTTGGGTGTTTGGGGTTTGGGTGTCTTGGTGTCTTGGGGTTTTGGGGTTTTGGGGTTTTGGGGTTTGGGGTTTTGGGGTTTTGGGTGGAGGGCTTGGGGCTCAGGATTTCGGGTCTTCGGGTTCAAGGTGTTGGGTTTGGGGCTCTTTTGGCCATGGGGCTCTGCATGGATGAACCCCAAACCCAGTTTTTTTTTTTTTTTTGGGGGGGGGGGTTCAAGTCTTTGTGCTTCCGTTGGATAGACCCTAAACCTTGGCATGTTCCCCCTTATACTAACCCCCTATTAGAATCCTTATTTAGGACTGTTAGTATACGGGGGAACATCCCAACCTAAACCCTGCACCTTAAACCCTACACCCTAACCCTAAACCCTGAACCCTAAGCCCTACACTCCAAGCGAAGGGAACAGTGACAGGCGCAACGACAAAATGACTTGGCAGTCCTAGCCCCTTGAACCCTGAAGCCCTTGAGCCCCGCATGCTCGTAAGGTCTAGGGTCTAGGGTCTAGGGTCTAGGGTTTAGGGTTTAGGGTTTAGGGTTTAGGTTTAGGGTTTAGGGTTGAGGGTTTAGGGTTCAGGGTTTCGGGTTTAAGGTTTAGGGTCTCGAGCTTCGAACCCTTCAAGCCGTGTTGTAAGCCCTGAAGCCCTCAAGCCCAAACCCCAACTCCCAAACCCCGAACCCCAAACCCCAAACCCCAAGCCCCAAACCCCAAACCCTAAACCCTAAACCCTAAACCCCAAACCCCAAACCCCAAACTTTCTTTCAGGAGTCTGGAAGCCTGGCGAAGGATGCATACTTCCTGATGAAGACATCTGAGTGCCTGCAGCGGGATGGCCTAAACTCCAAACCCCAAACCCCAAACCCCAAACCCCAAACCCCAAACCCCAAACCCCAAATCCCAAACCCCAAACCCCAAACCCTAAACCCTAAACCCTAAACCCTAAACCCAAAACCCTAAACCCTAAACTCTAAACCCTTTTTGGAGGTTTGGGGTTGCCTCCATGTGGGTATGGCTTGGGCCAGGGATGTGGTGGTTCTAAGGGCCGGCGACTTGGTGATTTGGGTGGCAGGCTCTCTCTTGAGGTTCTTAAATACCCTCTAAGCACTCTAAACACTACAGGTCCTCTAAACCCCTTAAAATCCCCTAAGCCCGAAACCCTAAATCCCAAACCCCCTAAACCGTCAGCTCATGCACGAAAGGGGATCACAGAACTACTGCTTTTAGCAACACGCAGTTTAGGGTATGGGGTTTGGGGTTTGGGGCTTAGGGTTTAGGGGTTTAGGGTTTAGGGTTTTCGGGTTAGCACCCATGGCCCTGAAGGTGTACGCGAGACCCTAAGACCCCCGTCAGCAGGCTGGCTGGTTCTTAGCAGGGAGTGAGGGAATGACGTACCCTTTACAATCCCTTAGAGGGTTTGTTTATATATATATATATACATACTCCCTTAAAGGGTATATGTATATATATATATAACGGTATATCTAAGGGTATGCATATACATATATATATATACACACCCTTAAAGGCTAGAAGTCCCCCACTCCCTACGAAGGACCGGGGGGCCGAAGCCGAGCGGGGGGGGGGGGGGGGGGAACGTAGGTACAATCTTGGCCAGCTGCGGCAGCCGGTGTCAGATCGCTCCATGGGCCGCAGATGTTCCTCTCTTTTGGGGGGTTCGGGTTTAGGGTTTTAGGGTTTTAGGGTTTAGGGTTTAGGGTTTAGGGTTTAGGGTTTGGGGTTTAGGGTTCAGGGTTCAGGGTTCAGGGTTTAGGTGAACAGATCAGACTAGGAGAGTGGTGAGAGGGTTGGGTTTTTAGTTTTCGTTCATGGTGCTTGTTATGGTTGTCAGGGTTGAGGGGTTCAGTTCGGGTTCGGGGTTCCGAGGTTCGTTTGGGTACCTGGGATAGGGCCCGCAAGCGCGCAAGAGGCTTGCAGCCCTTGGCGATTCGTTGTTGAGGCATATAGGGTTGCGGTGACCCGAAACCTTAAGCCCTAAACCCTAAACCCTAAACCCTAAACCTTAAACCCCAAGTCCCCAAACCCTAAACAGCCCTAAACCCCTCCTGGTAAACCCAAAAGGCTGGGTCGCGGAGATGGCCCTCTGGAGCCCCTGGCTCCACCTCGGCGAGCTGGTGACGACGGAGGCCAGCGTCAACGTGCGCCTGCAGGCCGGCTCCGTAGGGTTTAGGTTTTAGGGTTTAGGGTTTAGGGTTTAGGGTTTAGGGTTGAGGGTTAAGGCTTTAGGGTTTAGGGTTTAGGGTTGCGGGTTTAGGCTTTAGGGTTTAGGGTTTAATTAGGCACTCCAGGAATACCCTGGGGGCATCCTCGATATGACGGTCTGGAGGATACAGTACTCCCCAGGATTCGTTGCGGAAATTCTCTGAATGGGACAGTGGTGGGCGTTTTCAGGAAACTGTTGGGTTTGGGGTTTAGGGTTTGGGGTTTACGGTTTAGGGTTTTGGGTTTAGGGTTTGCGTGCTTCTCTTCAGGGTTCTCTGGGGGTTGGCACTCGGATACTCTGTGGGAGGAACTGCAGGAGGCCCTGCACCCTAGACGCCGTAAACCCTAAACCCTAAACCCTAAACCCTGAACCCTGAACCCTGAACCCTAAACCCTAAACCCTAAACCCTAAACCCTAAACCCTAAACCTTAAACCCTAAACCCTAAACCCTAAACCCTAAGTCATCCCACAGGCGGATAAGTTTTCGGAGTGCCTCCGCCGCTCCTGGGCACTTCTCCAGCTGGCGCAGCACTACGCCGCGAAGTACGTTCAGGCTCACCTTTGCAGGGATGTAGGGGTTTAGGGATTTAGGTTTAGGGTTTAGGGTTAGGGTTTAGGGTTTAGGGTGTAGGGTTTAGGGTTTAGGGTTTAGGGTTAGGGTTTCGGGTTATGGTTTAGGGTTTAGGGTTTAGGGTGTACTTAGGGTTTAGGGATTTGGGGGTTTAGGGATTCAGGGTTTAGGGTTTGGGGGTTTAGGGATTTCGTGTAGCCCTAAACCCAAACATTCTTATTATTTGGCGTGTTTGGGGCCTGGTGCGTGTGCCCTCTCACGGCGTAAGTTTAGGGTTTAGGGATGTGGCGGGCCCCTTCGATCTGTGTCCATCCTGGGGGGGGGGGGGGGGGGGGTGGCGGGCCCCTTCGGTGTCCAGTACGTATTCCCTAAAACCCTAAAACCCTAAACCCTAACCCTAAACCCTAAACCCTAAAACCCTAAACCCCCTAAACCCTAAACCCTAAACCCTAAAAACCTAAAAACCCTAAACCCTAAACCCTAAACCCTAAACCCAAAACCCTAAACCCTAAACCCTAACCCTAAACCCTAAACCCTAAACCCTAAACCCTAAACCCTAAACCCTAAACCCTAAACCCTAAACCCTAAACCCTAAACCCTAAACCCTAAACCCAGTAAGCAGGGAGTAGTAGGTGAACCCATGAGTTACCCTCGAGGCGATGAACGATACCGTGACGATCACGGACCTTTGGCAATGCCCCGCAAGTCTCGGCGGAGAACAAGCGCTGCTGGGCTTCTTAGCGCGTGCCTTCAGGCTCTCAGGACCTAAACCCTAAACCCTAAACCCTAAACCCTAAGCCCTAAGCCCGAAGCCCTAAGCCCTAAGCCCTAAACCCTAAACCCGAAACCCTAAACCCTAAACCCTAAGCCCTAAGCCCCAAACCCTAAACCCTAAACCCTAAGCCCTAAACCCTAAACCCTAAACCCTAACCCCTAAGCCCTAAACCCTAAACCCTAAACCGTAAACCGTAAACCCTAAACCCTAAACCCTAAACCCTAGACCCTATACCCTACACCCTAAACCCTAAACCCTACGCCCTAAACCCTAAACCCCATAAACTCTAAACAAGAGACGCGTGTTTGGAGCCTCGGGGTGGTGAGCGTGTTTTGTACTCTTTCTTCCTGGGGAATCCTTCCCTCTAAGGGCCGTAGCCTTGGTTTAGGGTTTAGGGTTTAGGGTTTAGGGTCTAGGGTCTAGGGTTCAGGGTTCAGGGTTCAGGGTTCAGGGTTCAGGGTCAGAACACCCAGGGCGCCCCTAAACCCTAGCCCAAGAACCTTCAGCCCCTGAACCGTCCCCACACAACCGCATGCTCCGAAGAGACCACGACTTGGAGCGCAAGGTTGAGGATTTCTCTAAGGTTGGAACCACGGGCCCTCAAGGGTTCAGGGTTTAGGGGTGTAGGGTTTTGCTCTTGTCTATCGTGATCCGAAGTATGGGCCCTTGTTATATATAGTGTACATATGGGTTACATCGCCAGGGACCCGAGTTCTTGGAACTGCAAAGTTTGGGGTTTAGGGGGTGTGCATGGCGTAGAGCTAGCAGCTGAATGAAATCCTAAACCCTAACCCCTCAACCAAAACCTGGACACCCCAAAACCCCACAAGTGTTTAAGGGTTCAGCCTTGAGCTCGAGAGCCTCCCGCTCCCTAATCCCCAAGGCAACGACCTAAACCCCAAAACCCCAAACCCTCACCCTCCCAACGCCATAACAACAACCTCAGCCCTAAACCCACGGACCCGAAACCCCCCTTCGAAACCCAAAACAGCCTAAGCCGCAAAGCCGCTCAACCATAAACCCTGAAACCCTAAAACCCTGAACCCTAAGCCTAAACCCTAAACCCAAAACCCGTGGAACCCCGAACCTTGCGAACCCCGACTTCAAACCCCCAACCGCAAAACCTGGCGGATTCTTAGTAGGGAATGAGGGAATGAGGTACCCTACATAATCGCTTAAAGGGTCTAGGGCCCTGATTCCTTAGGGTTTAGGTAGGGTTTAGGGTTTAGGGTTTAGGGTTTAGGGTTTAGGGGTTAGGGGTTAGGGTTTAGGGTTTAGGGTTTAGGGCTACTAAGAACCAGGGGGAAGCCGCCCAGGTGGCACACACCCACTGACCGCGTAGTCGTAGGAAAGGCCCGGGTCTCTCCCTCCCCGACCTAGGAGCCATGACTTCCTGCTTCGGGGTCTGGGGTTTAGGGTTTAGGGTCGAGGGTTTGGGCTCTTTGAACCCTGAACCCTGAACCCTGAATACGACTTAATGTCCTCAACTCTTCGGGGGTTTAGGCTTGGCCCCGTGAGTTTGGGGTTTGTTGCAATCATGTTAGGGTTGAGGCTTCAGGGTTTAGGGTGTTCCCAGCGTGGAGGGAAGGCCCCGGAGATCTTCAATGGAAGACTGCCTTTGTCAAATCATCTCCATCCGAATTCACGTCACCTTTCGCGGCAGCGGCAGAAAATCGTCGTCTGGCTCCCTCGGCCCTTCGACCCTTAACACTTCTTACATTGGCCGTCCTACTTGACTGCAAACCCCCCAAACCCTAACCCTAAACACTGTAAAAACCCAAAGGGTTCAGGGCTACAGCCAAACCTCACAAAGCACCCGAACGAAAACCCGAATCTGTAAACCCCAACACCTAAATGAGCCCTAATCTCTTGTCCCCAAGCCCTAGACTCTAATGGACCCTAAACCCTAAACCCTAAGCCCCTAACCCCGAACACTTAGACCCTAAACCCAAAACGCCCGGAGCTAAGACTGACTCGAGGGTTCGGCATTTAGGGTTTGGGGGTTTAGGGTTTAGGGTTTCGGGTTTCGGGGAGGGGGGGGGGTTCCCGGTGCTTCGTCGAGCGCGTAGGTCCCGGCGCGGGCAAGTCCGCTTGTGTCGTCCAGATCGTTGCTGTGGCGCTGGACTTGAAACTGGAGTGCAAGGTTTTGGTCCTGTCCTCGATGGGCCAACTTGCGACACGTCTCACAGTGCAAGATGGCGTGAAGTCCGTGACCACCAGCACCCCCCAAACTACCCTTTAACCATAATAGTAGGGTATGCAAGTCCCCTTTTATTTTGGGGTAGATGGGGGGTGCAGGCATCGCCAAGCTGTTGGCAAGCGATGATGTCACCGTTTCGGAACGGTTTGGGGAGTTTGGGGTTTGGATGGGGAAACCCTAAACCCTGGACCCTAAACCCCAAACCCTAAACCTTAAACCCTAAACCGTAAACCTGGGGGTAGGGTGTGTCAAAAGTATCCCAATAACCTCATCCCTACACCCTCAACCCTGAACCCTAAAGCCTAAACCCCAAACCCTCAACCTCTAAAACCCATCACCCCTGAATTAAGGAATCTACCTTAAATCATAATAGGAACCCCAGTATGATTCAAGGTATTTTCCTAGGGGTTTTGGAGCCTCTGGGACTCTAAATGCTCAACCCTAGGCGCCCTCTCCGCAGTCTTCTGTGCCTCAAGTGGACTCGACGAAGCCAAGTTTGTACGCCGGGTGCAGATGTTAGGGTTTAGGGTTTAGGGTTTAGGGTTTAGGGCTTAGGGTTCGGGGTTTAACTAGGGCTTAGGGCTTAGGGCTTAGGGCTGAGGTTCAGCATCTCAAGGTCTTTATGGGGGCCGTCTTTCGACCTTGCGATGCTGCTGAAGTGTTTCAGTGCGGATGGCGGTCTACCATGATGGGGCTGCAGGGAATTTCGAACCCGGGACTTCAAACAGGAACCCTAGCAGCTCAGGGTTTGGGGTTTAGGGTTTAGGGTTTAGGGTTCAGGGTTTAGGGTTTAGGATTTAGGGAAACAACCCCTTCAATGACTTCACTCGACTCCAGAAGGATAGCTCGGCCGTGCCCGCTCTTTGTTTCTTTCCGCGGCCATGGGCACGGAGGTTCTAACACCCGAAGGCGCGTGAACCCTAAGCCCTAAACCCTAAGCCCTAAACCTTAAACCCTAAACCCTAAACCCTAAACCCTAAACCCTAAGCTATCCTAAGCCCTAAGCCCTAAACCCCTTACCTTGAACCCTATATAAACCCTAAACTGTTGGAAGGTTTGCGTCTCCGGAGAGCATGCTAAACTCTGAACCCCAAAACCCTCTAAAATTTGGGTCCTGTCCCCACTCACGCCTAGCAGCAGGGTTTAGGGCCGGGTTTAGGGTTTAGGGTTTACGGATTAGGGTTTAGGGTTTAGGGTGTAGGGTTCAGCATTTCAAGTGAAGAAATTACTCCAGAAAAACACCCACCCGCCCAAAGAATCCCACAACATTAAGAAATATTTCACTTATGGCACGACCTTGCCCAGTAAAAAAAGACATTGCCCAGAAAAACATGACCTTGCCCAGTAGCAAAAATGACCTTGCCCAGAAAAAAACATGACCTTGCCCAGTAAAAAAATGACCTTGCCCAGCCATTTATTAATAAAGATAAATAAATAAATAAATAAATATATATATGTATGAAAGAGAGGTTTAGGGTTTAGGGAGCAGCAGTTGGAGTCTAATTCTGGACTCCCGGGTGGGGCCCCTTCTCAGCCCAAGCTGCAAAGGGGGAAGTCGAGCTAAAGGCGAGGGCCCTCGCAATGTGGTGCGCGTGGGGCTTCAGGGTTTTAATCCTAGGGGTCGAGAGGGTTTAGGGTTTAGGGTTTAGGGGTTTAGGGTTTAGGGTTTAGGAGTTGAGAGGCTTTGGGTTCGGGATTTGGGCGATTTGGGATTTAGGGATTTATGGAAATTTATGGGTTTTGGGATTTAGGGTTGAGGGATCCGAGCCAATCCCTTTCAGAGCCCAACTTTATTTAAGGACTTAGTTAGATGACAAACGCGCATCCCTAAACCCTAAACTCTAAACCCTAAACTCTAAACCCTAAACCCTAAACCCTAAACCCTAAACCCTAAACCCTAAACCCTAAACCCCTAAACCCTAAACCCTAAACCTAAACCCTAAACCCTAAACCCTAAACCCTAAACCCTAAACCCTAAACCCTAAACCCTAAACCCTAAACCCTAAACCCTAAACCCTAAACCTTCCGGGAGCCAGGCTTCCGTGCGGACGGGCGCCGAGTCCATGAGCCCCGGGGCATCCAGTGCTGCGTGGGCAGTCTGGGCCCCGGTTGCCTTGGTTCCATTTTTGGTTGGGTGCAAGGTTTAGGGTTTAGGGTTTAGGGTTTAGGGTTTAGGGTTTGGGGTTTAGGGTTTGGGGTTTAGGGTTTGGGGTTTGGGGTCTGGGGATTTGGGCTTGGGGCTTCGGGCTCAGGGCAGTTTTTGAAATTGGCGCTCGTGGTTGTTGCGCAGGGCAGCAGAAAGTGGAAAGACTTTGCGCTGACCCCAAGCAGTGCAAGACCGCGATTCAAGGGACGAAAGGAGACCCTTATAAGGGACTATATCGGGATCTTCCCCCTTATGCTAACAGTCCGTAATAGGGATTGTAATAGGGGGTACTATACTCCCTCTTAAGGACTGTTAGTATCAGGGGGAGCATCCCAAGGGCTATATAGGGTCATTTAGGGGTTACTTGGGGGTTTCTGAGGTATATGGGGACTATCTAAGGGGTTCTATAGGGGAATAAGATCAAGGGTCCTTTTTCGGAGTCCCTCCTTAGACCCCTTAGGCCTCAAGTGCATTGCAACAGCACGCCAAGAGCTCTCTCCAACGAGCAGGAGAAATACGCACGGGATTGTGACGGGACTCCATTTCAAAAGAAAACAAGGAAGCGCACATTGGTTGTTGGGCTTAAGACTCGCGAACGAGGTTTTGAGGCTTCACTTCACTGGCAGGTCTTGTAGGCGAAGAAATGTTCAGGAGGCGTGCAAAACAGCAGAGAAATCAAACAACAAAAAGGCTTCAGCTTCTTCGTTTTTATGACAGTAGACTAACCCTAAATCCTAAACCCTAAACCCTGAACCCTACAACACTAGGACCCAGAGTAGGCCCTTATTCCACGTTTTGAGAGTTTAGGTTTAGGTCCCTTATAAGCCCCTTTCAAACCCCCAAAAAAGGGCGCCCTTTTCATTCCTAGGCTATTCTTGGGTCCAGAAAAGGTTCCAGACCCTAAGCCCTAAACCCGAAACCCTAAGCCCTAAACCCTAAACCCTAAGCCCTAAGCCCTAAGCCCTAAGCCCTAAGCCCTAAGCCTTAAACCCTAAACCCCAACCGCCACAAGGCCTGAAGGGAACGTCGCGGCTTTAACTGGGCGTTACGCCAAACCCCTCGCCCAACATCCTAAGCCCTGAGGAAATCCTGAGCGACTAAGACCTTTCCTGACCTCATTTTCCCCAACCCCCGAACCCCAACCCCAAGCCGTTAACTTTAAAGCCCTGCATCCCGAAATCCGATGTGTTTGTCAAGTTTGAAACGCAAAATTCAACCCTATACCCTAAACCCTAAACTCCAAACCCCAAACCCTAAGCCCTCACCCCGAAACCCTAAACCTAATCCCTAAACCCCAAGCCCTAAACCCCAAACCACAAACCCCAGACCCTAAACCCTAAACCCTAATCCCCCTCAAAAACCCGAAACCAAGGCGGTGGCCGTGGTGAGGCGGACGGCTACGCCGTCTTCGAGCTGGGCAGTACGAAGGCCTCCCGAACCAGGTTTAGGGGGTTTAGCAGTTTAGGGTTTAGGGTGTAGGGGTTTAGGGGTTCAGGGTTTAGGGTTTAGGGTTTAGGGGTTTTGGAGTTTAGGGGTTTAGGAGTTTTGGGGTTTAGCGTTTAGGGTTTAGGGTTCAGGACCCAAAAAATGCTTCAGAGTCCAGGCTGTTGTTTGGGGTTCGGGTTTAGGTTTAGGGTTTGGGGCTTGGGTTGTAGGATTTAGGGTTTCGGGCTACAGGCTTTGTTTATTTTCTCTGCCGTCTGCCCCAATGTCCGCCAGTTTTAGCACATGTAGGTTTCCCTGAACCTTCAGTTCTTAGAGCCCAAGCGCCCCGCGTCAATCCCACGTTCCCTCTCCCCTCTTCCCGCTCTCCCCTCTCTTCTCCCCCCCCCCCCCCAAGCCCTAATCCCCAAACCCCTAAACCCCAAAACCTCAACCCCAAACCCCAAACCCCAAACCCCAAACCCCAAACCCCAAACCCCCAAACCCCCAAACCCTAAACCCTAAACCCTAAACCCTAAACCCTAAACCCTAAACCCTAAACCCTCTTCCCCTCCGCCTGCAACCCTAGAACCACTGAAAGCGAGGCGGTGGCCTACGTGTACGGACCCATGGAGGCCAGGAGAGCCCCATCTGCCCCCTTAGTCAAGGAGGAAGTTTAGGGTTTAGGGTTTAGGGTTTAGGGTTTAGGGTTTAGGGTTTAGGGTTTAGGGTTTAGGGTTTAGGGTTTTGACAAGTTATGTCCTTTTTTGAGATGTTTCAAGAATCTTCCGGAGTTTCCAGCATGGTGCTCTTTGGGGGTGTCTTTGGCGGCTTGGGGCTTTCAAGCCAAGTAAGCCCTAAACGATTTTTGTCATTTCAGTGGGGGGGGGGGGGTGGTTACACTAAACCCTAAACCCTAAACCCTAAACCCTAAGCCCTAAGCCCTAAACCCTAAACCCTAAACCCTACACCCTACACCCTATACCCTGAACCCTACACCCAAAACCCTAAACCAACAAGAACCCAAGCCTTAAACCCTAAACCCTAAAACCCTGAAGCCCTAGCCTTCGATCTGAGATCGAGGCGCGTCAGAGGTCTGCCACGTTCCACGACCGAGCCGTGCTGACATGCGTGCTGCAGCAGACTCAGCCTAAACCCTTAACCCTAAACCCCAAACTCTAAACCCTAAACCCTAAACCCCAAACCCTAAACCCCAAACCCCAAACCCCAAACCCTAAACCCTAAACCCTAAACCCTATACCCTACACCCTAAACCCTAAACCCTAAACCCTAAACCCTAAGAAATGTGCAAGGCTGCCCCAAACTGCTGAGGAGTAGTCGCAGCCGCAGCAGTGGCAGCATTCTTGATCTTTTGAATCTCTGAAGGCGGCCGAACTATTATTCCTGCTCTACCTGCTTTTATTTTTCCTTTTGGTTCCTTAGGGTTTAGGGTTTAGGGTTTAGGGTTTAGGAACTTCTATTCTGATCACTTTGTTGAAACTGCCATTGAATGGCGATAATTATATTGAGAACGAGCACGACGATGGGGTTTACGAAAATAGGGGACCCCGAGTATAGAACCCCAAATAGTAGGATTCCCTTACAATAAGGACCCCACAAAGGTACCCCCCCCTACCCCCCCCCCCCCCCCCCCCATATGATTGCTGTTACGACGACCCCCCCCTTCCCCTGGCCTTCCCGGCCCTCTAAGCCCTAAGCCCTTTGGCCCGTGCTACGGGTTTGAGGCTTCATGGGTCGGTCCTGCAGTCTCTCGCTACACCTACACCCTAGACCCTACACCCTAAACCCTCAACCCTCCCTAAACCCAGACCCTGAACCCTAAACCCTAAACCCTAAATTCTCAACCCTAATCCTTAAACCCGAAACCCTGACCCCTCCTGTAGCTTCAGGCATGAAGAATCAAACCCCAAAACCTGAAACCCCAAAACCCCCAAACCCCCAAACCCCCAAGCCCCCAAGCCCCCAAAGCCCCAAAGCCCAAAGCCCCAAAGCCCCAGCCCCAAGCCCCAAAGCCCCAAAGCCCCAAAGCCCCAAAGCCCCAGCCCAAAAAGCCCCAAAGCCCCAAACCCCAAACCCCGACCGCAAAGCCAAGCCCCTAAATCAATCCCCAACTTGGCTGGACCCCTAAACCCCTCTGACCACACCCCTAAACCTCACTTGGCTGAGCCCCCGAACCCTAACCCTAGCCCTAAACCCTAGCCCTAAACCTAGCCCTAAACCCTAAAACCCTCAACCCTAAACCCTCAATCCCTTCAAGCCTCCCGAGGTCGACTGCAGCCCTTTCTGGGCCGGCAGGAGCTTTGGCCGCCGTGGAGACCGGCAGTCGGAGCACTCAGTGCGGTTTAGGGTTTAGGGTTTAGGGTTAGGGTTGGGGGAGTTTGGGTTTGGGGTTTGGGGTTGGGGGGGTTTTGGGTTTGGGGTTTGGGGTTTGGGGTTTGGGGTTTGGCTTACTTTCTTTGAAGTATTTGACTCTTGGGTGTTTAAGGGTATTTCAGGGGTATACAAGGCTTCCCCAAAATCACAGGCCCATATTGAGGAACCACGTAGCTAGCCTAGAACTTAGTGTATCGGGGTTGGCTTCCTGCGGTTCGCAGTGACGGTATGGAATTGTGAGGGGGGCGGGGGTTTTGGTAAGGAGTTTTGAGACATTGTGTTGAGTTTACTAGTTGCAGGGTTTTGGGGTTTCAGGAGTTGGGGGTTCAGCGGGTTTTGAGTTTAGGGTCAGGGTTGGAGAGGTTTGTGGGGGCTTTGGCTCCAGGGATTCGGTTTTTTTTTTTTTTTAAAGGGTTTCTTCGGGCGTCCTAGGTTTCTTGCTTTTTTTTTTTTTGTTCAAAATGTTAATTTAAGTTATTTTATTTCATTCTTTTTAAAGGGGGCGGGGTTGTTAGGGCCTGAGGCCCTTGAAAGGCTTGGGTTTAGGGCTTAAAGGGTTCTCTGTTTGTAAGCGCTGCAGTCGATGTGGGTCACTGGCTTAGGGTTCATGGCTGAGGGTGTAGCAAGTCTTCCTAAAGACTCAACCCTACGCCCTCAAGAAGGTCGCTGAACCCACACGCCCAACCCTAAAACCCTAAACCCTCGGAACCCACTAAGCCCCTAAATCCCCAGGCCCTAAGCCCTGAACTCTAAACCCTAAACCCTAAACCCTAACCCCAAACCCTAAACCCCAAACCCTAAACCCCTAAAGCCCTTAGGTCGCAGGAGCGATCCATGTGGGTCCAGCAGACCTTTGAGAGCGTCGTGCTGCTGGAGCAGCCACCTGGGCAATGTTCGAAGAGGGGCCTTCAAGGGTTTAGGGGTTCAGGGGTTTAGGGTTTGGGGTTTAGGGTTTAGGGTTTAAGGGTTTAAGGGTTTAGGGTGCAGGCTTTGGGGTTTTGAGGTTTTGGCTGAAGGCTAAGTGCCTTAAGGCGGTTTAGGGTTTGGGGCTTGAAGGGTGGGAAGCCTAGACCCTAAGTCCTACACCCTAAACCCGAAACCATAGACCCTAAACCCCAAACCCTAAACCCAAAATTGTTCAGGGTTTTAGTTTTCGGGTGGCGCTCGGCTCCAGAGAGTTTGCTCCCTCAACCCCAACTCCCTCAACCCTACTTCCTCAACCCTAAACCCTCAACCCTAAACCCTAAACCCCAGACCCTAAACCCTAAACCCCTAAACCCTAAACCCTGAACCGCAAACCCTGAGGAGCCCGAGCCAGAGCCGCAACTGAAAGTCCCCCCCCCCCCCCCCCCCCCCCACGCGCGCCCTGCGCCAGGTACCCGCGCTCGCAAATTCGCCTCTACGTGCAGATCTTGCAGGCAACCGACTGTGGGTTTCGTCGGAGGGTTTGAGGGTTTAGGGTTTAGGGTTTAGGGTTTAGGGGGACAGGTTTCCGATGGTTCTTGGGCTTGGAGTTTTGAGTCCGGGTTTAGGAGCTTTAGGGCCAAGTTTAGGGAGATGGTTTCAGTGTTTAGCCTGTGGGGGACCTAAACCTTGCCTCCTAAACCCTAAACCGGGGGACCTAAACCTTGCCTCCTAAACCCTAAACCGAATCCCCACCAGCACCCAGAGTAGGCCCCCTCTGTTTAAAGGGTTTAGGTTCCCCCTTATAGGCCCCTTGGAACCAAAAAGGGCGCCCATTGTATTCCTTGTTCACGCTGGGCGCCGGAACACTGAACCCTAAACCCTAAACCCTAAACCCTAAGCCCTAAACCCTAACCCCCCTAAACCCTAAACCCTAAACCCTAAACCCTAAACCCTAAACCCTAAACCCTAAACCCTAAACCCTAAACCCTAAACCCTAAACCCTAAACCCTAAACCCTAAACCCCCAAACCCAAACCCTAAACCCTAAACCCTAAACCCTAAACCCTAAACCCTAACCTAAACCCTAAACCCTAAACCCTAAACCCTAAACCCTAAACCCTAAACCCTAAACCCTAAACCCTAAACCCTAAACCCTAAACCCTAAACCCTAAACCCTAAACCCTAAACCCTAAACCCTAAACCCTAAACCCTAAACCCACTCCCCAAACCGATACCATCCAAGCCTCAAACCCCGCCCTGAGGCCGAGGGCAGCTCCATGGCCGCCGCCATCAACGCAGCGACTTGGCCCTAAACCCCAAACCCTAAACCCTAAACCCCAAACCCCAAACCCTGAACCCTAAACCCTAAACCCTAAACCCCAAATCCGAAATCCAAACTCTAAACTCTAAACCCTAAACCCCAAACCCTAAACCCCGAACCCTGAAAACCCAAACTCTGAAACTTAAACCCTGAACCCTACCCCCCAAACCCCAAACGATTTTGGCCTAGGGTTTAGGGTTTCAGGTTCAGGGTCTGGGGTTGTCGGGTTCAGTTTTTGGGGTTTTCGGGGGGTTAAAGGTTGCTCGTGTCTTTGCTTGAAGTTTCTTGCGCTTCTCAGCGCAAGAAGGGGCCAGGTCTTGGAGGCTGGGGGCTTTTGCTGGTCTTTTGCTGGTCTTTTGCTGGGCTTTTGCTGGGCTTTTGCTGGGCTTTTGGTGGGCTTTTGCTGGGCTTTTGCTGGGCTTCTCTGAAACCCTCCACCTTACCCTAAACCCTAAACCCTAAACCCTGAAATCCTGAAATCCTGAAACCCTGAAACCCTGAAACAGGCGACGCTGGCCCTGGCGGACGCTGGCATCCCTATGCGCGACCTCGTGGCGGCGTGCACAGCCGGGCTGCCAGGGGCCCAACTCGGGGGCGCGTGCCATGGCCAACTTGGAGGTTCATGGTACTTAGTAACTAATTATAACTGTACCTATAGCTGTACTTATAAGCCCCCTAAGTGCCCTAATATGGTTTTCAGTACAGTTGTAAGTACAGTTATAATTGGTTAATAAGTACCATGAATCTCCAAGAAGAAGCCGCTGGCTGCACGCGGCCTGCGCGAGCATCACGAAGTAGGGCCAATTTCATCAGAGTGGGTGTTTTGGGTAGTTCCGATTTGGGTTCGAAGGGATCACAAGGGATGACGCGTTGCTACTTGTCTAGGTCCTGGTATTACGTGCAGCATTGTTTGTTCACACAGCTATACCTGACGTAAGGTAGGCTTCCTATTTTCGCAAGGATTCTTCACCCCTTAAGGGGGCTCTTTTTTTCCCCCGGTGGCGGACAGTCCTCTGCCCCTGGCTCACTGCCATGGCTGCCGGCTCCCCCATCAGCGCCCCCGAGATCCCCCTCGACCTGGCGAGCCCTCCTGTGGATGTCGACGCGCCCCTGGACGACCGCGACATCGAGCTCGTGCAGAGCACCTTTGCCAAGGTGACCGCCGTGGGTCCGGAGGCCGCTGGGCGCAGCCTCTTCGGGCACCTCTTCCGCATCGCGCCCGAAACCAAGGCGCTCTTCTCCTTTGCCAGGGATGAGGAGACCCTCGGAACTGCCGTGGTGTCGTGGTTTCCCTTCTTGTTTTCGGTTACTGGCTACCGGGGCTCCGTTGAAGATAAATGAAGTCTTATGGGTCAATGGTTGCTGGGGAACCGAGGGTTTAGGGTTTAGGGTTTAGGGTTTAGGGCTACATGAAATCTTACGGGGAACCTAGGACCATGTGGCTTCCGGGAAGCCGCCTGGAGAAGCATGGCGCCCGGGTGGTGAACATGGTGGCTACGGCCGTGTCCCTCCTCAAGGACCTGGAGACCCTGGTGGGCTGCCCTAGCCCTAAACCCTAAACCCTAAACCCTAAACCCTAAACCCGAAACCCGAAACCCGAAACCCGAAACCCGAAACCCGAAACCCGAAACCCTAAACCCTAAACCCTAAACCCGAAACCCGAAACCCGAAACCCTAAACCCTAAACCCGAGACCCGAGACCCGCAACCCGAGACCCGAGACCCGCAACCCGAAACCCCAAACCCTAAACCCGAAACCCGAAACCCTAGACCCTAAACCCTCAACCCTCAACCCTAAAACCTAAACTTGTAGGCACTGTACGTCGGCATGCCATACACAGACCATAGTCTACTCTTCGCTTAAGAGCCACCCCAAAAACACAAAAACATCTTCCTTCTAAGAGCAAGATGGCGGTTTTTGCAAAGAGTAGTCATGGTACTTGGAGGTTCATGGTACTTAGTAACCAATTGTAACTGTACTTATAACTGTACTTATAAGCCCCCTAAGTGCCCTAATATGGTTATAAGTACAGTTATTATTGGGTAATAAGTACCATGAACCTCCAAGTACAGATATCTCTTCCAGGCAGCCGTTACTCACCCGTCGAACCAACCCCACCACCTCCCGCGAGAGGGAGCCAGGATCCGCGTGACCCCGGAGAACCCTAAACCCGAAACCCTAAACCCTAAACCCTAAACCCGAAACCCTAAACCCTAAACCCGAAACCCCTAAACCCCCAAAACCCCAAAACCCCTAAACCTCAAACAGCTGGACAGGTGCCAGTGCTGCAAAAGCTGGGCCTTCAACACGTGAATTACAAGGTGCTCCCGTGGGATCGTTTATGTGTTCCTTATTGGGTTGAAGAGAAATCAGATTTAGGAAGGGTTTAGGGTTTAGGGTTTAGGGTTTCAAAGCGTTTCAAGGGCCCTTTTGGATCGCAAGGTGCTCCCACCCCACTACGACATCCTTGGCCAAGCCTTCATTGCCACCTTGGAGGAGGGAGAACTCTCAGGGGCAGGTTTGTGGGTTTAGGGTTTAGGGTTTAGGGCTTAGGGCTTAGGGCTTAAGGTCAGGGGAGGGTTCCCCGTCCCATAACAGGTGCCAGAATTTGCGGTTTTGCTCCAGAACCACCCCCCCAAAAATGCAAAACATTCTTCCGTAGAAGGGCACGATAGGGATCATGATTCTATATGTTTTTTTGGGGGTTTCTAAAGCAAGGAGTAGGCGCTCTCCTTTTGTGCCCCAAAAAAGCAAGTCCCCAAGCAAGAGAAAGCTCCCTCTCTGATGCAGGACGCATTGCAGACGGAGTTTACGGAGCCGGTCAAGAATGCCTACCTGAAGGTCTGGAACATCGTGCAGGCCACCATGATCGGAGACAACTACGCCTAGTGACGCGCTTGACTTGGGGCGACGCTTGCAATGCTTGTATGAATATGAGGGCGTTGCCGACATTAGGGGTACCTTATTGGGGGTCCTTCTTTATAAGTCCTACTATTTGGGGCTCTATATTGAGGGTCCCCTACTTTCCTAAGTTCCCGACTGTCTTCTCACCGCCGGATGCTGCGTTGCCACTGCTGGCAAGGCATGTTTGACGCTCGGTTTCCAGCCACGGTCGGAGACCTGGCTGCGACGGGTCCCAGAACTGGCTGGCTTAGGGTCGATCGCCCACCTAACGGAACGCGGAGATGCTGAGCGGGCCGCCAAGACAAGACTACCGGCTCTTGACCCTGCTAGGTAGGCCCTTTTGGGACATGCTTTATGCTTTCCTTTGTTGGGTTTAAGAGGATGATCTTCCGGCATCTTGTTCAAAGGGTTTTTAAAGGGTCAGCCTACCCTAGAACCCTACATCCAGAGCCTTTAAATTCTGAGCCCTGAGCCCTTTTCAGCCCTCATCATGCGGCCTAGCAGCCCTAAACCCTAAGGCCCCTGAAGCTGCAAAATCCCTTGCGCCTGAAATCCTGCACCCCAAAATCCCTGAAGCCCTGAAACCCCCAAACCCGAAACAGCTGAAACCCTGAACCTCAAGAAAGCCCTGAACACACTTGCAACATTCATTTCGAATTGGGCAAGTATCAAGAAGCAGGTGATTTTAATCAAAAGAATGTTACTTTTGAAAAGCCAGGTTAGCATGACCGTGATAAAAACCTGCGCTAGCTGTTATCCTCAAATGGCGCTTGATTTGGAGTTGTCACCGATCTTGATGACTCTCCGGATCAGGAGAACATAGTGGTAGCAGGGTTTTAGGGTTTTAGGTTTCAGGGTTTAGTGTTTAGGGTTTAGGGTTTAGGGCTGTTAAATGCCATTCGACTTGACAAAAACTGGTCAAACTCATCAGTCATGTTTATTTGGTATTGGTAAGAAAAACTCCATTGCACCCTAAACCCTAAACCCTAAACCCTAAACCCTAAACCCTAAACCCTAAACCCTAAACCCTAAACCCTAACCCTAAACCCTAAACCCTAAACCCTAAACCCTAAACCCTAAACCCTAAACCCTAAACCCTAAACCCGAAACCCGAAGCCCTAAACCCAACCCCAAACCCTAAACTCTAAACCCGAAACCCTAAACCCCAAACCCTAAACCCTAAACCCTAAACCCTGTCAGCGCCCAAAAAGCAAGGTTAGGCCGCAAGCCGGCCATCGACCTCAGCCGGGAGGAGCCCCTTCTGTCTGAATTTCGGCGAAGGTTTTTTGGTTTAGGGAGAACCCTAAACCCTAAACCCTAAACCCTAAACCCTAAACCCTAAACCCTAACAGAAGGGTGCGCTGTGGGGCCTGTGTTTTTTTTAACGCTCTTCGTGGAAGATTCCGTTGTTTGAGGTTGGACGGGCGAAGTTAAGTAGTTGAACTATACTAAGGTTAGATGGGCGTGGTTGACTGTCATACGTTGCTGGTTAGGTAAGGTTAACTTGATTTCTTATGGTTCATTTTTATAGAGTTTTTGTGTAGAGGAAGGGTTTGCTTATAAGCAGATGGCTTGCTTATAAGCATTGATTCTTTGGGGGTGGGGGGGAGGGGGAGGGGAGGGGGGGGGGCTCTTCGTGAAGATTCCGTTGTTGAGGTTGGATGGGCGAAGTTAAGTAGTTGAACTATACTAAGGTTAGATGGGCGTGGTTGACTGTCATACGTTCCTGGTTAGGTAAGGTTAACTTGATTTCTTATGGTTCATTTTAGGGTGGGGGGGGGTGGGTGGGGGGGGAGGGGGGGGGGGGGGGTGGGTGGGGTGTGTGGGGTGGCGGTGGAGAACCAAACACCCCACCCCCCACCCCCCCCCCCCCCCCTCCCCCCCCCCCCCCCCCCCCTCCTCGCCCAGATGCCTGGATATAAAATCTTTAAAATTTAATTGGAACTCCATTGAAATTTTAAAGGTTTTAAAGGTTTTAAAGCCTTTAAATTCCTTTAAAACCTTTAAAATTTAAATGGAGGTCCAATTAAATTTTAAAGGGCGCGGGCCCCCTTTAAAATCTTTAAAATCATTAAAATCTTCAAAATCTTTAAAATTTAATTGGACCTCCATTTAAATTTACATGGTTTTAAAGGTTTTACAGCCTTTAAATTCCTTTAAAACCTTTAAAATTTACTTGGGGAGGCCCTCAATTAAATTTTAAAGGGGCGGGCCCCCCCTTCAAAATCTTTAAAATCTTTGAATTTAATTGGACCTCCATTTAAATTTAAATGGTTTTAAAGGTTTTAAAGCCTTTAAATTCCTTTATAAAATTTACTTGGGAGGCCCTCAATTAAATTTTAAAGAGGGTGGGCCCCCTTAAAATCTTTAAAACCTTTAAAATTTGTTTGGACCTCCATTTAAATTTTCAAGGTTTTAAAGGTTTTTAAAGCCTTTAAATTCCTTTAAAACCTTTAAAATTTAAATGGAGGTCCAAGTAAATTTTAAAGTTTTTAAAGATTCTAAAGGGGGCCCGTCCCCTTTAAAATTCAATTGGGGGCCTCCCCAAATAAATTTTACAAGTTTTAAAGGAATTTAAGGGCTTTAAGCCCGTTAAAACCATTTAAATTTAAATGGAGATTTAAAGATTTTAAAGGGGGCCCCTCCCCTTTAAAATTTATTTGAAGGCCTCTCCAATTAAATTTTAAAGGTTTTAAAGGAATTTAAAGGCTTTAAATTATTATCCTGTGTATGCGCGCGTGCTTGTAAATATAGAGTATCCAGGATAAAGAGTGTCATGTGCATGCACACCTGCTTTATAAACACTTGTGCCCTGCAAAAACACTAAAAAAAAACACAGGCCCCACAGCGCACCGCCCTCAACCCTAAACCCTA
>CAJNDS010002148.1:252500-262500 GCA_905221605.1 Symbiodinium natans
CATCAATCTTTTCTACGCCTCTGATAATTCTGGTTAATCTTTTGAAACGTGCAGACCCGACCATGATTTCCGCCAACCTTGTGGGAGGATCCCTAAGGCTAAGCCCTGAACCCAAAGCCCAGATCTGCGCAGGCTGCCATGTCATTGCGGAGCAGATGAGGACTACCAAAGAGCCCAAAGAGCCCTAAACCCTAAGAGCCATTAACCCTAAACCCGTAATCCCTGAGCCCCTAAACCCTAAACCCCCAAAACCCCTCAATCCAAGTCCCTAAACCTTATGCAGTATACAGTCTGGAGGAGGGTGTGTGTGTGTGTGTGTAAACACCTGCACGTGGTGATCAGTCATTTGTGAACAGTTTCGCGATGCATTTCTCTTTGACCATTCCAGTCTGCAGGGGGGCACAGGGGGTGTGGGGGTGGCTCTGCCAACCGAAGCTCCCCCCCCACACCCCAGGTAAATGTACCTGCATTGGTTTGTGCCTGGACTCTGTCTAGAGTAGCTGGCAAGGTGTAACCCTTTGAAGTCATTAACAAGCTCCAAACCCTCAACCCTGAAGCCCTGACGAGGTCACAGAACAGGAGTCCGCGCCAAGAAGTTGAGCACACACTGACCCTGAACCCTATAAGGCCCTAAACCCGAAGCTTTAGACCCTAAACCCTAGGCCGTAAACCCATATCCCTAGGCCCTAAACCCATAAACCCATAAACCCATAAACCCATAAACCCATAAACCCATAAACCCATAAACCCATAAACCCATAAACCCCTAAACCCCTAAACCCCTAAACCCCTAAGCCCTAAACCCCCAAGCCCTAAACCCTAACCCTAAACCCCCTAAACCCCTCAACCCCTAAACCCTAAACACCCTAAGCCTTGAACCCTAAACCCTCAGACAAATCTCTCCTGCGCAGGAACTGCCTCCTCGAGCATGCCTGCGAGGGTTTCTCCCTGCGGCGCAGCCTTCGGAGCGGGAAGAAGGCCTGAAACCCTAACCCTAAACCTTACAGGCTAAACCCTAAACCCTAAACCCTAAACCCTAAACCCTAAAGCCTCCGACAAGGGCTGTGACAGGCCTTGTGCCTAACTGCACTTCTACACCTACACCCTAAACCCTAAACTCTAAACCCTAAACCCTAAACCTTAAACCCAAAACCCTCAACCCTAAACCTCAAACCCCAATCCCTCGCCCGCTCCCCAGTGCAAGCCGAGTTTCGGAGAAACACTTGCGCGCACGAATGGCACGCACAATCCTCGCAAGCGCCGACCGGCAGAGGTATGGTCAGTCTGCTTGCACAAGTGCCTCCTGTTGCTAACTTCGAGCACTACACTCTAAACTCTAGACCCTCAACCCTCGACCGAAAGTGATTACAACACCCGAAACCCGAAACCCGAAACCCGAAACCCGAAACCCGAAACCCGAAACCGGAAATCCGAAACCCGAAACCCGAAACCCGAAACCCGAAACCCGAAACCCCAAACCCGAAACCCGAAACCCGAAACCCGAAACCCGAAACCGCAAACCCCAAACCCCAAACCCCAAACCCCAAACCCTCAACCCTAAACCCTAAACTCAATCCCTAAACCCTAAACCCCAGAGAGGTTTAGAGGGGTTTAGGGAATTTTGGGGAACACTTCGGCTTCTGCCCCCAATCTTCGTGAAGGTTTAGGGTTTGGGGTTTGGGGTCTGGGGTTTAGGGTTTTGTGTTTAGGGTCTTAGGGTCTTAGTGTCTTAGGGTCTTAGGGTCTTAGGGTCTTAGGGTCTTAGGGTCTTAGGGTCTTAGGGTCTTAGGGTCTTAGGGTCTTAGGGTCTTAGGGTCTTAGGGTCTTAGGGTCTTAGGGTCTTAGGGTCTTAGGGTCTTAGGGTCTTAGGAGGGTTTTGGTTGTTCTTCGTGGGGAATGGTGGATTCAGGTTCGTTGTACAAAGCCATTAAAAGGGTAACATATCTACAGTTCCCTGTAAGGGCCGCCTTCCAACCGTGACCCCAAAAAGGGATCATCATTTTGAGAAGCACTGGAACCCCAAACCCCCCCAAAACCGTAGTGTAGAAGCCAGGGAATACGTGTGTGCATACTTTGTGTTACAAGATACCAATCAATTCCTCTTTTCTCTTCTATATGTATGTTTTGTTTCTTTTCTTTTTTTTTTTTCCTCTCTCTCTCTCTTTCTCTTTCTTTCTCTCTCTTCGAGAAGCGCACCGTAGTAGCCAGCCGGCAGCTGAACCCTCTTCTTGCTTCACTGTCTTCCCTTGGGTTCAGGGTTTAGGGTTTAGGGTTTAGGGTTTAGGGTTCAGGGTTTAGGGTTTAGGGTTCAGGGTTTAGGGTTCAGGGTTTAGGGTTGCGTCCATCGAACCTCACCAGGTGTGACGTTCGCCCGGGCAACTGAGCGGGGCGCGCGCCAGGATGGAACAAGCCGCATCTTGCCTCTCCAACCCATAAACCCTAAACCCTAAACCCTAGACCCTAGACCCTAAACCCTAAACCCTAAACCCTAAACCCTAAACCCTAAACCCTAAACCCTAAACCCTAAACCCTAAACCCTAGACCCTAGACCCTAAACCCTAAACCCTAAACCCTAAACCCTATACCCAAATCCTTAGGGTTCCCCCCGTGATTCTTTGATCTTCTAGGACCCAGAGTAGGCCCTTATTCCCCCTTTTTTGGGGTTGAGGTTCCCTTGCAGGCCCCCTTTAAATCCTAAACCCTAAACCCTAACCTACACCCTAAACCCTAAGCCCTAAATGCCCTTTCTTTTTGAAAGTCCCAAGAAGGACCCCATCGTTGAGAGAGCTGCCCAAAGCTGCCCAAATCCCTCCGCATTTTTGTTTGTTTGTGTTCTGGGGGGGGGGGGGTATCTCGAGATTTAGAACGCCTGAATCCTAAACCCTAAACCCTAAACCCTAAACCCTAAACCCTAAACCCTAAAGCCTAAAGCCTAAACCCTAAACCCTAAATCCTAAACCCTAAACCCTAAACCCCAAACCCCAAACCCTAAACCCTAAGCCCTGTCAAGGACGACTTGAGAATTGAACAGGCGACTCGCTTTGAAGCAGGGCTCTACGCTTCAACGCCAGGTCAATGAGCTCGGATTTTTTGCAGGATTTGGGGTTTAGGGTTCAGGGTTTAGGGCCAGTTTAGGGTTTAGGATGTCGGGTTTAGGGCTTCTTGTAGGGTTTAGGGTTTAGGGCCTTTTGTAGGGCTTCGGGTTTTGGGCTGCTTGTAGGTTTTAGGGTTTTGGGCTTCTTGTAGGGTTTAGGGTGTTGGGCATCCTGTAGGGTTTAGGGTTTAGGGCTTTTTGGTAGGGTTTAGGGTTTAGGGTTTAGGGTTTAGGGTTTAGGGTTTAGGGTTTAGGGTTTAGGGTTTAGGGTTTAGGGTTTAGGGTTTAGGGTTTAGGGTTTAGGGTTTAGGGTTCCCCAAAACCCCAACCCAGATATACTGCCTGCAGGCGTGTCGTGGCGGTCGGGCTCCAGTCTTGAAAGAGCAGGGGCTTCTTCTGAAAGCACGGCTTGCCCTAGACCCCAAACAGCCCAAAATACCCTGAACCAGCGCCAGCCTATCGTATGCAAAGCCTAAACCCTAACCCCTAAACCCCTAAACCCCCAAACCCTAAACCCCAAACTCTAAACTCTAAACCGTAAACCCTAAACCCTAAACCCCAAACCCTAAACCCTAAACCCTAAACCCTAAACCCTGCCGATCGAAGAGCCTCCTGCAAGAGCCATGTCCATCTTCATGAGCCTGGGGCCTGGCCTGGTTAGGGTTTAGGGTTTAGGGTTTAGGGTTTAGGGTTTAGGGTTTAGGGTTTAGGGTTTAGGGTTTAGGGTTTAGGGTTTAGGGTTTGGCGTTTAGGGTTTAGGGTTTAGGGTTTAGGGTTTAGGGTTTGGGGTTTGGGGTTCAGGGAGTTTCCCAAGCAAGCTCCCAACTAGCCTGGAATTTAGATTGTTGTAATCGGTGAGTGTCTACGTGCGGTTCCTATCGGCGAGTGTTTTTCTCATGCTTCTGCGGATGCCAGAGCTTAACTCAGGGGATTGGGGTGTGGTATGCAGTGGAAGGTAAGTAAACCCAAAACCCTAAGCCCTAAACCTTTAACCCTAAACCCTAAATCCTAATTCCCGGTTTGGGGGCTGTCTACTGATTGTCTTAGGCCCTCAAACATGGGCCCAAGATTTGGGGTTCATGAGGCTTTCGGGTACTTAGCTGTCGGAGACGCCGGAGGAGAAGCCCTAAATCCTAAACCCTAAACCCTAAACCCTAAACCCTAAACCCTAAACCCTAAACGCCAAACCCTAAACCCTAAACCCTAAACCCTAAACCCTAAACCCTAAACCCTAAACCCTAAACCCTAAACCCTAAACCCTAAACCCTAAACCCTAAACCCAAAAACCTAAACCCTGCACCCGCAAGGTGATGGGTCCTATCGCCAGCGTGCCAAGTGCAGTGAGGCTGGCTTTCGGTGTCTGCTTTGCAGAGTGAAGAGTTTAGGGCTTGGTTCAGGGTTTAGGGTTTAGGGTTTGGGGTTTAGGGTTTGAGGTTTAGGGTTTAGGGTTTTGGGGCTAAGGGTTTCGGCTTCACGGCTTTGGCTTAGGCCGTTTGAGAAGTTCTGGTGGCGCCCTAGACGCTAAAGCCCCTAAAACCCCAAATCCTACAGTCTACACCCCGAAAGCCTTTAAACCCTCCAGGCCTAAACCCCTGAACCTCTAAACCCTAGGCCCCTGAAAGCCCGAACCTCTAACCCTAAACCCGAAACCCTAAACCCGAAACCTAAGCCCTAAACCCGAACCCGAAACCCGAAACCGTAATAAAGCCCGAAACCCTAAACCCGAAACCCTAAACCCGAACCCTGAACCCTAAACCCGAAACCCTGAACCCTAAACCCGAAACCTGAAGCTCGAAACCCCAAGAAACCCTAAACCCGAAACCCGAAACCCCTAAACCCTAAGCCCGAAACCCTAAACCCTAAACCACAAAGACACCACGAAGACCAACACCCTTGGCGAACTGCCGATGGAGGCGGCGACGGAAGCTGCCAGTCTGGAGACCCCAGATGCGGGGTTTATAGTTGGGATGGTCCCGGGGTTTAGGGTTTAGGGTTCAGGGTCGGGATGTTCCCCCTAAAAAACAGTCCTTGTTAGGAATTCTAGTACCCCCGATGATAATCTCTCTTCAGGACTGTTAGTTGACGGGGGAACGTGCCAAGCTTCTAGGGGTTTAGGGTTTTGTGGTTTATAGGGTTTGGGGCTTTACGGTTTACGGTTTGGGGGCTTGGGGTTCGGGGTGGGTGTCGGGTGTAGGGTTTAGGGTTTAGAGTTTGGCGGGTTGGGGTGGGGCCAGTGATGCATGAAGGAATGCCTGTGCTGGAATGTGTCAAGTCGTAGCATGTTCGTGCATGTGTCAGTGTGGCTCCATTGCTGGCAAGTTGGCTGGTGTTTCTCTTAGTTGCGCAGAAAGTTCAGACGCTCTTCCCTTGCAAGCGGTGAAGACCCCATGGAGGGCCAGTAGCCGCGCGTGTCATTGGAAGGTCCAATCTTCTGCGAGACTTTCGACTCCGATGCATGGCACGGAGAACCAGGGAGTCCCCACAACAAGAAGCCCTAAACCCTAAACCCTAAACCCTGAACCCTGAACCCTGAACCATTGACGGACGCCGGTCTCGCGAGAAGACTTCGCAGCTGGGTTCAGCATTGCTGCCCCAGCTGCCATGACTTTTCGCCCATGATGACCCCTGGCACATGGATGATCACTGGGTGCTTCGGTGTGTGCAATGTGTACTGAGCACTTGGTTGTCTGTCGAACTTGTTTGGGAGTGAGGCTCCATTGTTAGCAGGTTGCTGGCAGGTTGGCTGGTGTTTCTCTCAGTTGCGCAGAAAATTCACACGCCCTTCCCTTGCAAGCGGTGAAGACCCCATGGAGGGCCAGTAGCTGCGCGTGTCATTGGAAGGTCCAATCTTCTGCGAGACTTTCGACTCCGATGCATGGCACGGAGAGCCAGGTAGTCCCCCATTGCGAGAAGACTTTGCATCTGGGTTCAGCTGTGCTGCCCCAGCAGCCATGACTTTTCGCCCGTGACGCCCCTGGCACATGCATGATGGAACTTGCTTTAAGGACCGGAAGCTTCGGTGTGTATGTCGAACTTGTTTGGGAGTGAGGCACCATTGCTGGCAGGTTGGCTGGTGTTTCTCTCAGTTGCGCAGAAGGTCCACACGCCCTTCCCTTGCAAGCGGTGAAGACCCTATGGAGGGCCAGTAGCCGCGCGTGTCATTGGAAGGTTTTATTTTCTGCGAGAGTTTCGACTCCGATGCATGGCACGGAGAACCCGGGAGTCCCCACAACAAGAAGCCCTAAACCCTAAACCCTAAACCCTAAACTATTGACTGACGCCGGTCTCGCGAGAAGACTTCGCAGCTGGGTTCAGCATGGCTGCCCCAGCTGCCATGACTTTTCGCCCATGATGACCCCTGGCACATGGATGATCACTGGGTGCTTCGGTGTGCAGCGTGTAGTGTAGCACTTGGTTGTCGGTCGAACTTGTTTGGGAGTGGGGCTCCATTGCTGGCAGGTTGGCTGGTGTTTCTCTCAGTTGCGCAGAATGTTCACACGCCCTTCCCTTGCAAGCGGTGAAGACCCCCCTGTGGGGCCAGTAGCCGCGCATGTCATTGGAAGGTCCGATTTCTGCGAGAGTTTCGACTCCGATGCATGGCACGGAGAACCAGGGAGTCCCCCATTGCGAGAAGACTTTGCGTCTGGGTTCAGCTGTGCTGCCCCAACAGCCATGACTTTTCGCCCGTGACGCCCCCTGGCACATGCCTGATGGAACTTGCTTTAAGGACTGGAAGCATCAGTGTGTGCTGCGTGTAGTGTAGCACTTGGTTGTCTGTCGAACTTGTTTGGGATTGAGGCTCCATTGCTGGCAGGTTGGCTGGTGGTTCTCTCAGTTGCGCAGAAAGTCCACACGCCCTTCCCTTGCAAGCGGTGAAGACCCCCCTGTGGGGCCAGTAGCCGCGCGTGTCATTGGAAGGTCCAATCTTCTGCGAGACTTTCGACTCCGATGCATGGCACGGAGAACCAGGGAGTCCCCACAACAAGAAGCCCTAAACCCTAAACCCTAAACCCTGAACCCTGAACCATTGACTGACGCCGGTCTCGCGAGAAGACTTCGCAGCTGGGTTCAGCTATGCTGCCCCAGCTGCCATGACTTTTCGCCTATGATGACCCCTGGCACATGGATGATCACTGGGTGCTTCGGTGTGTGCAACGTGTAGTGTAGCACTTGGTTGTCTGCCGAACTTGTTTGGGAATGAGGCTCCATTGCTGGCAGGTTGGCTGGTGTTTCTCTCAGTTGCGCAGAATGTTCACACGCCCTTCCCTTGCAAGCGGTGAAGACCCCCCTGTGGGGCCAGTAGCCGCGCGTGTCATTGGAAGGTCCAATCTTCTGCGAGACTTTCGCCTCCGATGCATGGCACGGAGAACCAGGGAGTCCCCACAACAAGAAGCCCTAAACCCTAAACCCTAAACCCTGAACCCTGAACCATTGACTGACGCCGGTCTCGCGAGAAGACTTCGCAGCTGGGTTCAGCATTGCTGCCCCAGCTGCCATGACTTTTCGCCCATGATGACCCCTGGCACATGGATGATCACTGGGTGCTTCGGTGTGCAGCGTGTAGTGTAGCACTTGGTTGTCGGTCGAACTTGTTTGGGAGTGGGGCTCCATTGCTGGCAGGTTGGCTGGTGTTTCTCTCAGTTGCGCAGAATGTTCACACGCCCTTCCCTTGCAAGCGGTGAAGACCCCCCTGTGGGGCCAGTAGCCGCGCATGTCATTGGAAGGTCCAATCTTCTGCGAGACTTTCGACTCCGATGCATGGCACGGAGAACCAGGGAGTCCCCCATTGCGAGAAGACTTTGCGTCTGGGTTCAGCTGTGCTGCCCCAACAGCCATGACTTTTCGCCCGTGACGCCCCTGGCACATGCATGATGGGACTTACTTGAAGGACTGGAAGCATCAGTGTGTGCTGCGTGTAGTGTAGCACTTGGTTGTCTGTCGAACTTGTTTGGGATTGAGGCTCCATTGCTGGCAAATTGGCTGGTGTTTCTCTCAGTTGCGCAGAAAGTCCACACGCCCTTCCCTTGCAAGCGGTGAAGACCCCCTGGAGGGCCAGTAGCCGCGCGTGTCATTGGAAGGTCCAATCTTCTGCGAGACTTTCGACTCCGATGCATGGCACGGAGAACCAGGGAGTCCCCACAACAAGAAGCCCTAAACCCTAAACCCTAAACCCTGAACCCTGAACCATTGACTCACGCCGGTCTCCGCGAGAAGACTTCGCAGCTGGGTTC
This sequence comes from Symbiodinium natans, assembly GCA_905221605.1. Lineage (NCBI taxonomy): Eukaryota > Dinophyceae > Suessiales > Symbiodiniaceae > Symbiodinium > Symbiodinium natans. The sequence continues at coordinate 260,826 of CAJNDS010002148.1, forward strand.
AGCTATGCTGCCCCAGCTGCCATGACTTTTCGCCTATGATGACCCCTGGCACATGGATGATCAGTGGGTGCTTCGGTGTGTGCTGCGTGTAGTGTAGCACTTGGCTTTCTGTCGAACTTTTGTTTGGGATTGAGGCTCCATTGCTGGCAGGCTGGCTGGTGGTTCTCTCAGTTGCGCAGAATGTCCACACGCCCTTCCCTTGCAAGCGGTGAAGACCCCACGGAGGGCCAGTAGCCGCGCGTGTCATTGGAAGGTCCAATCTTCTGCGAGACTTTCGCCTCCGATGCATGGCACGGAGAACCCGGGAGTCCCCCGTTGCGAGAAGACTTTGCATCTGGGTTCAGCTCTGTTGCCGCAGCAGCCATGACTTTTCGCCCGTGACGCCCTCTGGCACATGGATGACCACCCTAAACCCCAAACCCTCAACCCTAAACCCTAAACCCTGAACCCTAAACCCTAACCCCAAACCTTAAACCCTCAGGGGAGACCCGCCGCCTTAAAGTGGCGTTGCAAACCTACGAGACCCTGCGGCAGTTTGAGGCGGGGCAGTGATCGTGGGTTCCCCTACTACCCCCCTCTATAGGGTTTAGGGTCTAGGGTTTGGGGTTTGGGTTTTCGGGCTTGGGGTTTAGGGTCGAAGGTTTGGGGTTTCGGGTTTGGGGTTTCGAATTTTGGGTTGAGGGTTTGGGGTTTAGGGCCTTTAACACCAGGTGTTCAGTGCTGATAGGACTTCAGGTCTTTGAAGCTTACGGGGTTTGTTTAGGGTTTAGGGTTTGGGGTTTAGGGTTTAGAGTTCAGGGTTAGGGTGTAAGGTGGCGTGCAGAGTTGTTTGTTTGAGGTTTAGGCTTAGGAGTCTGGAGTTTTCTAGGGTATACAGGTTAGTAGGGGCCTTAGGGGGTTCGGGTGAAGGTTGAACCTCCCAGAGCCAAACTTTTCAAACGGCCCTGTTAGGCTTGCCCTAAACCCTAAACCCTAAACCCTAAACCCTAAACAATAAACCCTAAACCCTGAACCCTAAACCCTAAAAAACCCTAAACTCCGAGCCCCCAACGCTAAACTTCCTCATTGCCTTCGCAGGAAACGCTGCAGCGGAGGGAGGAGGCCTTTGGTTGATGCAGGGATTGCTGTGGTTTGCCTAAACCCTAAACCCTAAACCCTAAACCCTAAACCCTAAACCCTAAACCCTAAACCCTAAACCCTAAACCCTAAACCCTAAACCCTAAACCCCAAACCCTAAACCCTAAACCCTAAACCCGAAACCCTACTTCATGTAGAAATTGCATAGGGTTTGGGTATCAAGAACGTTTTCAACGAAACGTTTTCAACGAAGCGTTTTCAACGAAACGTTTCTCTTTCAGACTCTTTTTCGTAATCCTTGAATTCCATGGCTGGGTGGTTGAGTGGGTTGGGCGGGTGGGGGGTTGTTTTTCGGTTGCCAGCCTTTTGGGCTTGCGTTGAATCCTACAAACCCGGACCTTCAGTCGTTAGCCCGCAGGGCTAACGAGACCTCACAGGGAGAGGGACTCGCCTCAGAAGACAAAGGGAGAACAGTTTGGGTTTAGGGTTTAAGGAATGCAAGCAGCTACCGCGCTGTCTGTGGAGTTCTAATTGGTTACTAAGTACCATGAACCTCCAAGTAAACCCTCTCCAGTCCGTTGTGGCAGGCCATGAGCCG
>CAJNDS010002148.1:265000-272500 GCA_905221605.1 Symbiodinium natans
CCTCAACCCTCAACCCTCAACCCTCAACCCTCAATCCTCAACCCTCAACCCTAAACCCCAAACCCTAAACTCTAATGCCATCTGACAAAGCCCAGAAGAGCTGTGAGCGCCCGAAAGGCAGAGGCCCCCAAAACTCATGACCCCACTTCTGGTTTAGGGTTTAGGGTTTAGGGTTTAGGGTTTAGGGTTTAGGGTTTAGGGTTTAGGGCATCTAAGGGTAGTTGTATGGTCCGTGAATATGGTGCCTTACCTTCTTTAGAGGGTTCAGGCGTCCCTGAACCCTAAACCCTAAACCCTAAACCCTAAACCCTAAACCCTAAACCCTAAACCCTAAACCCTAAACCCTAAACCCTAAACCCTAAACCCTAAACCCTAAACCCTAAACCCTAAACCCTAAACCCTAAACCCCAATCCAAAAACCCTAAAGCCCTTTTAAGGTCCCCTGTTTAGGGTCCATACTCTTCTGGAACCCGAGTAGGCCCTTATTCCTTCATTTTTAGGGTTTAGGTTCTCCTTATAATATAAGCACCTTTCAACCACAAAGGTGGCACCTTTTATTATACCTTGGTTCCTCTTGGGTGTTTAGTGTTTAGGGTTTAGGGTTGAGGGTGTAGGGTTTAGGGTTTAGGGCGGTGGTTTAGGGCGAGGGTTTAGGGTTTAGAGCTCGAATAGGGCGGTGTTAATAGCCCTTACGACTACGGCTGTCTAGTGGGGAAGTTGCCCCCTAAACCCTAAACCCTGAACCCTAAACCCTGAACCCTAAACCCTAAACCCTAAACCCTAAACCCTAAACCCTAAACCCTAAACCCTAAACCCTAAACCCTAAACCCTAAACCCTAAACCCTAAACCCTAAACCCTAAACCCTAAACCCTAAACCCTAAACCCTAAACCCTAAACCCTAAACCCTAAACCCTAAACCCTAAACCCTAAACCCTAAACCCCAATCCAAAAACCCTAAACCCCTTTTAAGGTCCCCTGTTTAGGGTCCATACTCTTCTAGAACCCGAGTAGGCCCTTATTCCCTTCATTTTTAGGGTTTAGGTTCTCCTTATAATATAAGCACCTTTCAACCACAAAGGTGGCACCTTTTATTATACCTAGGTTCCTCTTGGGTGTTTAGCGTTTAGGGTTTAGGGTTGAGGGTGTAGGGTTTAGGGTTTAGGGCGGGGGTTTAGGGCGAGGGTTTAGGGTTTAGAGTTTGAGTAGGGCGGTGTTAATAGCCCTTACGACTACGGCTGTCTAGTGGGGAAGCTGCCCCCTAAACCCTAAACCCTGAACCCTAAACCCTGAACCCTAAACCCTAAGCCCTAAACCCTGAACCCTGAACCCTGAACTCTGAACCCTGAACCCTAAACCCAGAACCCTGAACCCTGAACCCTGAACCCTAAACCGCAGCTCCGTTAGTACCAAGCGAGAGCATCCTGAGTTCATGATGTCGGGTTTCAGGTTCCTAAACCCTAAACCCTAAACCCTAAACCCTAAACCCTAAACCCTAAACCCTAAACCCTAAACCCTAAACCCTAAACCCTAAACCCTAAACCCTAAACCCTAAGCCCTCAACCCTAAACCCTAAACCCTAAACCCTAAACTCTCAACCCTAAACCCGAAGCCCTAAGCCCCGAAAGAGACTTAAACCAGGTCTGCGACACGCCTGGTACTTCCACCCTGCGCGCACGAAGCCGCTTTGCTGGCACCTGGAGAACCCTGAGCCCTTAACGCCCAGAAAGCCTAAGCCTAAACCCCAAACCCTAAACCCTAGCCCTAAACCCGAAACCCTAAGCCCTAAACCCTAAACCCTAAACCCCAAACCCCAAAACCCTAAACCCTAAACACCCCTGCTTGCAGCTGGGAAGCCCCCCGCGCCCTGGAACGCCTAAACGTGCTGAAGCCCCTTGAAGCTGTGCAGCTTCATCTCCCATGAGACCGGGAATCTAGGGTTGAGGGTTTAGGGTTTATATGGGGTTTAGGGTCCAGGGTTTAGGGTTCGGGTGCAGGGGGGCTGGGGTTTCTACTTTTGTGCAAAGGTGTGGCTCGGCCACGTCCCCTTTGCTTGGCTTTGGCTTCGGCTTTGGCTTCGGCTTTGGCTTGTAAGGCTTGGGCTTGGTTTTCTCCAGATTCCCGGAGCCTCGTCCCTTCCACCCCCTGCACCCCCGACCCGACATCCACAAGCCAGCCACGTCTTGAGCTAAATACCTGGAGCTAAGGGGTTTAGGGTACGCCCCAGGCGGCGGTGTGCTGGAACGTGTGACACTCCCCCCATAAAACCCAAAAAATGAGCCCGTAGACCACTAAAAGCTCAAGCCCAAACCCCAAACTCCTACACCCCCAAGGCCCGAAACCCCCTAGATCCTAAACCTTACGCCCGCTTTCTACAGCACAGCCCCAACCCGAGATCCCTAGAACCCTCAGCCCTCAGCCCTCAGCCCTCAGCCCTAAACCCTAAACCCTAAACCCTAAACCCTAAACCCTAAACCCTAAACCCTAAACCCTAAACCCTGAGCCATGAAGGTCAGCCGGCTCCAGACAAAACCTTGCTGGAGTCGGCGCTCGAAGCCTGCGCTCGCGACGTGCCTGAGCCGGCTGAGGGCACCTACAGGTTTAGGGTTTAGGGTTTAGGGTTTAGGGTTTAGGGTTTAGGGTTTAGGGTTTAGGGTTTAGGGTCTTGGGTTTAGGGTTTAAGGTTTGAAGGGCACCTAGAGTCTGAGGGTTTAAGGTTTAAAGGGTCTTCTTTCGCCCCCCCCCCCCAAAGGAGTAGATTTTTTTCAATGTCTATTTGCATAACACCCAAGGGAATATTGAATATATTAAACCCTAAACCCTAAACCCTAAAACCTACCCTAAACAACCATGTCGTTTAAGGGTCTAAGTGTTCGGAGGGTTGAAGGGTGTAAGGGTTCAAGGGTTTGGGGGGTTTTAAGAGCTTAGGGCTTAAAGCTTACAAGGTCAAGGGTTTAGGGTCTAAGGTTTCAGGTTTAGGGTTCAACGGTTTAGGTTTTCGTACCAGTTTTGGCATAGTTTAGAAGCCTATCGTGACTTTGTACTGGCATTGCCTTTTCAAGCAGGAACTCCCGCCATGCTACCCTAGCCTACAACGACCCTCAAGCCCTAAACCCAAACCCCGACACCCTAGAAGGGTACCCCCAAACCCTACACCCACAACCCGGGAGTCCCCAAAAAGGGAACCCCTCCCTTTTTTGGGAAGCCCCCCTAATCCGAATGAATAGAAGCTGCAACGCGGATCACCTGATAGTTGAGGGTTTAGGGTTCAGAGTTCAGAGTTGCAGAGTTTAGGGTGTAGGGTTTAGGGTGCAGGAGTGCAGAGTTTAGGGTTTAGGGGGTGCGTTGCTTTGCGGTTTACGTGGTGGATGTGCAGGTAGGGTCGGCAGGTCTTGGAGGATTCGTTCTGGTTCGGGCTTAGGGTTTAGGGTTTAGGGTTTAGGGTTTAGGGGCGCTTAGGGATCAAACCCTGACCCTCGCCGAAGCTCCCCAGGTGCAAAGCAGACGACATGCAAGCAGCATCCTCCATCGTATGGAACAGCTTCTTGGCAAGTTGGGGGGTGAAGGTTTCGGCACAAGAGCCACGGTTTAGGGTTTAGGGTTTAGGGTTTAGGGTTTAGGGTTTAGGGTTTAGGGTTTAGGGTTTAGGGCCCCCACAAAGCCCTAAGTCATAGTGGTACAAGCTGGGGCCAACTAGGGTTTAAGGTTCATGGATTCAGGGGTCGGAGGGAAGTTGTGGCCGCTGCTTGCTCCGTGCATAAATGCACGTGCCGACCCCCGCGCCCCCGTCGATCAAAGTGTACATCGGAGTCGTGGATGACACCAGCAGTGTCCTTTTCAAACGCACCCTAAACCCGAAACCCTAAACGCTAAACCCTAAGCCCTGAACCCTAAACGCTAAACGCTAAACCCTAAACCCTGAACCCCCTCAACCTTGAACCCTCAACCCTGAACCCTCAACCCTGAACCCTTAAACCCACACCCGGAACACCTGAACCCTAAAGCCTAAACCCTAAACCCTAGACCCTAAACCCTAAACCCTAAACCCTAAGCCCTAAACCCTAAACCCTAAACCCTAAACCCTAAACCCAGGTCTTTCAATGCTTCACCGGAGACCCCTCGCAAGCACGAGATCTCCGCTCCAATGAATGTCGGATCGTGGGCTCACCCAGAGTGCTGCGCCAGGCATGGTAGGGTTTAGGGTTTAGGGTTTAGGGTTCAGGGTTTAGGGTTTAGGGTTTAGGGTTTAGGGTTTAGGGTTTAGGGTTTAGGGTCTAGGGTTTAGGGTTTAGGGTTTAGGGTTTAGGGTTTAGGGTTGAGGTTAGGGTTTAGGGTTTAGGGTTTAGGGTGTAGGGTTTAGGGTTTAGGGTCTGGGGTCTAGGGTCTTCGGTTTAGGGTTTAGGGTCTGAGCGTTGAGGGTTCACTGGTTTCGGGACCCCGGAAAGCGAAGATATGTCCCCAAAGCCCTCAAGAAGTATAGACCCCTAAACCCTAAACTCTGAACCCTAAACCCTAAAACCCTAAAACCCTAAACCCTAAACCGACGGGTTTCCTTGAGAGTTGTGTGATCGGCTGGGCTCTCACGTTGCCTTAGGGTGGAGAGGGGCTTCGGGCTGCTTCGCGGAGTTTAGGCTTTAGGCTTTAGGGTTGTTAGGGTTTAGGGTTTAGGGCTTAGGGTATAGGGCTTAGGGTATAGGGCTTAGGGTATAGGGTTTAGGCCTGTCTTTCTTCCAGGGTTTTGGCTTGAACCTCTGCATCTATGTTGGGCGCTAGGTGCCCAGGACGTTGATTCAGACCAGCCCCGCGTTGCATTCCCTCAATGCACCCTAGATGCTAAACCCTAGACCCTAAGCCCTAAAACCTAGACCCTAAACCCGGAAGCCCTCATGCTTAATAGTGGGCCATTGCCCGAACAAAACTCCCTGTTCTTGTCTCCAAGGGGAAGCCCCTGAGTAACTCGAGTATGGTCCCTTACCTTCTTTGCAGGGTTCTGAAGTAATTATGGGCCCTTGGGTTTTACAGGGCCTAGAAGGGGATAACATAAATCCTAAACCCTAAACCCTAAACCCTAAACCCTAAACCCTAAACCCTAAACCCTAAACCCTAAACCCTAAACCCTAAACCCTAAACCCTAAGCCCTAAACCCTAAACCCTAAGCCCTAAGCCCTAAACCCTAAACCCTAAACCCTAAACCCTAAACCCTAAACCCTAAACCCTAAACCCTAAACCCTCCTTCCCTGACTCTCTACAACCCGAAACCCCAGTTAAGGGCCCATATTAAGGGACCATGGACTTGCCCTAGTTCTTGGGTTCGGGGGCTCAGCGTCCAGTAGAGAGTCAGAGAAGGAGGGTTTAGGGTTTAGGGTTTAGGGGTTTAGGGTTTAGGGTTTAGGGTTTAGGGTGTAGGGTGTAGGGTTTAGGGTTTTAGGGTTTAGGGTTTAGGGTTTCGGGTTTAGGGTGAGCCGATATGACAAGAGACAGGCCGTGCATCCGCTTCATGCACGGAACCTGCCCCCACGAACGCGAATGTGTCTTGGCTGCCGTCCAAGCCCCGAATTCTAACCCTAAACCCTAAACCCTAAACCCCAAACCCTAAACCCTAAGCCCTAAGCCCTAAGCCCTAAGCCCTAAGCCCTAAGCCCTAAGCCCCAAGCCCTAAGCCCTAAGCCCTAAGCCCGCAACCCCAATCCCCAAACCCCAAGCCCTAAACCCGAGTTAATCCTTCGTGGCTGTAGTGTTTCTTGGTTTCGAGTGTAGGGTGTTGAATCTTTACGATGACGGAAGGCTGGGGGTGATGGCTTCGCTTTGGGCGTAGGCCTTAGGGCTTAGGGCTTAGGGCTTCGGGCTTAGGGCTTGGGGCTTGGGGCTTAGGGCTTAGGGCTTAGGGCTTAGGGCTTAGGGCTTAGGGCTTAGGCTTAGGGCTTAGGGTTCAGGGTTTAGGGTTTGGGGTTCAGCATCTCAAGTTCAAACATTCACTCAGAGCCCGGCAGCTTGGCAAGCGACGCACAAGCACCCACCCACCCATGAAATCCCTAAGGCTCCAGAGCAGTGGCTCGAAATCTGAATCCTAAGCACTAAAGGGTTTAGGGTTTAGGGTAAACCCCTAAACCCGTAGACCCCCCTAATTCCCGAACGTTGGAGGCCCCGGAAGAGCGCCAGAACCCTAACCCTAAACCCGGTTTCCTACATTGCAATGGCCCCAATTATACATCCTAAACAGGTGTTTGGGCTGTTTTGAGCCCTAAGTGTAGCTTCCACAAAGAAGGTCTTACTTCGCCTTTAGCTGAACTTTAAACTTTTTGGGTTTCCTTGTTTCGTAGGAATATTAAAGTTTAACCTTTTTTCCCCTTGGTTATTGCAGAAGTAAGAGGCCTACTTCAATCTCACATTGCGAGGTCACCCCGTTGAGGGCGGAGGGGGGGGGGGGGAGATGGGGCTTTGCGGGGTGTAGGATTCCGTGGTCCATTGGGCCATATCGGAACCGCGAACCTGTAACACCCAAACACTCTAAGCTCTGAGCCCTAAAACCTGAACCCTAAACCCTAAACCCTGAACCCTCGCCCCAAACCTCCTAAACCCTAAACCCTCTAAAGCCTGAACCCTGAACCCTGATCCCCTGGCACGCAAAACAACATTCAGGATCCACTGTCGATGACAGCCCCCCCTGTGAAAACAAGCATCTCAAAAACGCAGTTGCCCCACAGCCAACTCAGCCAACCCTCTGAAACCTAAACCCTTAACCCCTAACCCCTAAACCCTAAACCCTAAACCCTAAACCCTAAACCCTAAACCCTAAATCCGAAGCCTTGAACCCTAAACCCTAAACCTTAAATCTTAGACCCTAAACCCTAAATAAACCGTAAACCCTAAAACCCCTAGAATCCCCGAAGCCGCAAGCTGTGGCCTCCAACCGTGAAGCTTTCCTTCTACTACAATGACCCCCGCCCCCTCCCCCACCCCCAATTAACGAAAGCAGAAAGAGACCCTTCCCGGGTTTAGGGTTTAGGGTATAGGGTTTAGGGTTCAAAACTCCATCCTGGCGGCATCTGTGTAAGGCAAGTACTGTCATCTTCCACATGAGGCACTGTGAGGGCCTTTCTTTACCCTAAACCCTAAACCCTAAACCCTAAACCCTAAACCCTAAACCCTAAACCCTAAACCCTAAACCCTAAACCCTAAACCCTAAACCCTAAACCCTAAACCCTAAACCCTAAACCCCCTAAACCCTAAACCCTAAACCCTAAACCCTAAACCCTAAACCCTAAACCCTAAACCCTAAACCCTAAACCCTAAACCCTAAACCCTAAACCCTAAACCCTAAACCCTAAACCCTAAACCCTAAACCCTAAACCTCCGGGTCTTTGGGTTTAGGGTTTGTGCTGGGGTCTCCCGGGTTTTAGGGCTGTCGAGGTGAATTTAGTGCTGTGCGGGGTTGCGGGTTGGGGGGGTTCATTGCTCAGGACCATTAGACCCCGTAGACTGCTGTTAAGGAGTTTAGAGCA
>CAJNDS010002148.1:278545-381045 GCA_905221605.1 Symbiodinium natans
TTGAGGGTTTAGGGTTTAGGGTTTCGTGTACCTGTTGGTGTTTTGAGCTTCTCGCTTGTGGCGCGCTTGGTCTCTTCCGGTGCCGCTTTCATGCCCCTGACTGGCAAGTCCCCGGCGCGTGCTGCTTTGTTCACAGGCCCCCTATTATATTCTCATTAAGGACTGTTAAGGGTTTAGGGTTTAGGGTTTAGTGTTTAGGGTTTAGGGTTTAGGGGTTAGGGGTTAGGGGTTAGTATAGGGGGGATTATGCCAACCCTCGCTAAGCCTCGACTGCTGTTTGAAATAAGATGAGGGTTTAGGGTTTGGGGATTGGGGTTTAGTGTTTAGGGTTTCTTGTTTTGGGGTTTGGGCTGTGCTGTAACACTGTCGGGTTTAGGGTGAAGTTCAACGATAGTTTTATCTTTGCAAGGGTTTCGACGAACAGTTCAGAAACCTTGATGCTCCCCTCAACCCAAGCCAGTTCACCAACGATTTCTTACCTCAAGGGCCAGTTAGGGCCTGGTTTAGCGAAAACTTTTTTGAACATGGCTTTAGAGTAATGAGGACTTGTTATAGACAAATATGTGTTTAAGGATTGAGCTCAGCCTCCCAGTCATACCCTTATTCCTTTAAGCCGTTAGGCTCTGAAGTACATACACTTTGCCGCTACTTTGTAGCGGTTTACGATGGCCGCTAAACCCTAAACCCTAAACCCAAAGCCCGAAACGCGAAACCCTAAACCCTAAACCCTAAACCCTAGACCCTAGACCCTAGACCCTAAACCCTAAACCCTAAGCCCTAAACCCCTCGCACAGTAACTTTAGTACAGTAAAGTCCAGAAAGCTTGGAACATGGTTTAAGGTTGATTGGAGCTGGGATTCCCTTTAGCATTCCCTTTGGGGTATGGGGTTAAGGATGTTCCAACTTTTTTGTAGTTTGCTCTAAACTCTGCAAGACCGAAACCCCAAGCCCTAAACCCTAAACCCTAAACCCTAAACCCTGAACCCTAAACCCTAAACCCTAAACCCTAAACCCTAAACCCTAAATCCTAAATCCTAAACCCTAAACCCTAAACCCTAAACCCTAAACCCTAAACCCTAAACCCTGCACCCTGAACCCTGAACCCTGAACCCTGAACCCTGAACCCTACCTTCGCCGAGCGAGGCTTGCAAGATTGCACTGCCAGACTCCCGTCAGAGGCGTATGGCCAGCAGATGTTGGGGTCCGTCCTAGGGTCTTGGGTATGCTTCTTGGGGTTTAGTGTTTTGGGTTTAGGGTTAGGGTTTAGGGTTTAGGGTATAGGGTATAGGGTATAAGGTTTCGGGTTCAGCGTTCAGGGTTTAGGGTTTAGGTTTTAGGGTTTAGGGTTTAGGTCTTAGAGCTTAGGGCTTAGGGTTTACTAACGACTTGTACAGCATGCATTCTCCCCCTCATGCGTTTAGGGGTTGTTACTTCCGAGCGAATCTCGAGATCTGCGTGGCCACGACACGGAGTCCAGAACGGGTGGAGCCCGACATTCCAGTTTTGTTTGACCCAGGGGCAACCCGCTAGCCGCAGCTAGGTTGAGGCTTTCAACCCTAAACCCTAAACCCTCCAGCTCCGGAAACCCTAATTTCCAATAAGTTCCAAATCCTCGACCCGGACGCCAAGCCCCAAGGCCTAAACCCTGAACCCTAAACCCTAAACCCTTTGGCTTTATAGGAGGCCTTTCCAGTGGTTTCAAGCCCAAGGCTTCTTAGCAGGGTTTAGGGTTTAGGATTTAGGGTTGAAGGAACTAATATTAAGGTCCATAGTCTGGATTTACATTTGTTTACTTTTGACATATAATTATTGTTGATTATTATCATATTATCATCATTATTACTCATATATATATATATGTATATATTTTTCATTTTTATTAGTCATTATTTTATAGGTATATGTGAAGATATACACATACACAACAATTAGTAGGAAAGATTGCTTCTTTGTAATGGTAGTTTAGTTTAGGTCTCTGGCACCCAGCTTTCCGACGCAACTCGTCTTGCTGGCTTAGGGTTCAGGTTTAGCGTTTAGGGTTTGGGGGGTTCAGGGTTTAGGATTTAGGGTTTAGGGTTAGGGTCCCTTAACAACCTCCCCTGTCCACTCTGGACCTGAAATCCTGAGACCCGAAACCACTTAAGCCCTAAACCCTCAAATCTAAACGCCCTATGTAGGGTTCCAAGTCTGTGCCTGAATTTGGGTCCCTTGTTATATCACTCTTATATACACTCTTACATAATAAGGGCCGATACTTCGGATCCCTTTAAACAATAGGATTCCAAATGTGTTCCCTGAATTTGGTCCCCTTGCTATATCACCTCTTGTATACACTCTTACATAGTAAGGGCCGATACTTCGGATCACCCTAACCCCTAAACCCTAAACCCTAAAACCTAAACCCTAAACTCCAAACCCTAAACCCTAAACTTACCCTAAACCTTAAACCCTAAACCCTAAACCCTCTTTAAGCAAGGGTAAGATACCAAGCGCGCATGGTTCCAACCTTAGAGCCTAAACCCTAAACCCCAAAGCCCTAAAGCCCTAAAGCCCTAACGCCCTAACGCCCTAACGCCATAACGCCCTAACGCCCTAACGCCCTAATGCCCTAACGCCCTAACACCCTGAACCCTAAACCCTAAACCCTAAACCCTAAACCCTAAACCCTAAACCCTAAACCGTCATGGGCAAGAAGCTTCCAGTGAAGGCTTTGTAATCTAGGGCTTCCAGGCAGCAGCCGTTGATTCAAGGCTTGGCACGTACTAAACCCTAAACCCTAAACCCTAAACCCTAAACCCTAAACCCTAAACCCTAAACCCTAAACCCTAAACCCTAAACCCTAAACCCTAAACCCTAAACCCTAAACCCTAACCCCTAACCCCTAAACCCTAAACCCCAAACCCTAAACCCTAAACCCTAAACCCTGAACTGAACCCTGAACCTGAATTACCTGAACCCTAAACCTAAACCCTAAAACCTAAACCCTAAACCCCAATACCCTAAACCCTACAACCCCTTTGACACCATGGAGCAGGGTTGCGGCGGTTCTTGCACGGGTCGAACCGACCGTAGTTGGCTAGATGAGCTGACATCAGTGGGACGCGTTGGAGCTTCAGCCTCTTCCGCTGAAATCTGCTTAGGGTTTAGGGTTTAGGGTTCAGGGCTTAGGGCTTAGGGTAGAAGCCTTAAGAAGCAGGAACCTTGAGAAAGCACTCGACGCGAATCCCTAAACCCTAGAAACCCTCAACCCTCACTACACAACGAGGTCTAGCGCGTGGGGTTTGCGGCGAGACACGCCCTCGCCCCCCAAGCTGCCGGAGCTTCGCGAGCGGCAAGAACGCGTATGTGTGCCCAAGTTTAGGGCAGGGTTTAGGGTTGAAGGATTCGAGTTTAGGGTTTAGGGTTCCTTGGCCTCGATCGCACAATGACTGCCTTTGGCATCGCATGAAGGGAGCGCCGAAGAGAACCGAGTCCCGCGTGTCGGGGGGTTTTTGTGCGGAACTTTGGCAACACGAAAGCGCCCCAAAACCCTATAGACACTAAAACCCTAGACCCTGAATGTTCAACCCTAAACCCTAAACCCTAAACCCTAAACCCTCAACCCTCAACCCTAAACCCTAAACCCTAAACCCTAAACCCTAAACCCAAAACCCTAAACCCTAAACCCTCGAGCTGAAGCTTCGCTCCTTGGATGGAAGCCTCGCTCCCTAATGGCAGCCAGAGAACTGACTCGGACCGGGAGTAGGCCCTGTTTTTCCTTTTTTTTTTGGGTTTAGGGTTTAGGGTTTAGGTTTAGGGTTTAGGGTTCCCCTATAATCCCCTGAAAACCAAAAAGGGTACCCTTTTTATTCCTAGGTTTCTCCCGGGTCTAGACTGAGTCGCTTGTGCCGGGTGCTCATGAGGGACTTGTGTCCCGTCTTCCACACGCTGACTCCCGAACTTTAAGACCCTACACCCTACACCAAAACCCCGAAACCCGAAACCCGAAACCCTAGCCCTAACCCCTAAACCCTCAACCCTAAACCCTAAACCCCAAACCCTAAACCCTAAACTTTAAGCACTAACAACCCCGTCAGCCGTAGGTGCACCGGTGCATGAGCGAATGTTGGCGGAGGTTCTTTGTCAGAAGGGAGGCTCTAGTCCCGAGGTTGGTAAACCACATGGGTATTTTCCTATAAGTTAGGGTCCCTTTTTGAGTTTAGGGTTTAGGTTTAGGGTATGGGGTTTAGGGTTTAGGGTTCAGAGGTTAGGGGTTTGGGGTTGGGGGTTAGGGTTAGGTTTTAGGGTTTAGCGGCGCCCGTTTCAAAGGGATCCCACCAAGTGACCCTAATTCTTATTCCTGAGGGTTTGGGTTTTAGGGCCTTAGGGTTTTGGGTTCAGGGTTTTAGGGTTAAGGGTTTAGGGTTTTGGGGTTTCAGGGATTTAGGGTTTAGGGTGTTAGGGTTAGGGCTTAGGGTTTAGTGTTTAAGTTTAGGGTTCAGGGTTTAGGCCTGAGCCTTCATGTACCTAAGTTGGAAGGTTCCCTGAATTTGGCTCCCGTTTTGGGTTCCTGTTGTCATGCGGTGCTGAAGTTTTATGAATTTAGATCAACCCCGCCCACCGCCCCACATGATTAACCATCGCTATCCCTGGAAATCCTACCCTAAACCCTAAACCCTAAACCCTAAACCCTAAACCCTAAACCCTAAACCCTAAACCCTAAACCCTAAACCCTAAACCCTAAACCCTAAACCCTAATCCTATAAAGCGAACTTAAGCTCTGCATCTTAGGCGACTCTTCGTCCATTCCATGCCCGCGGTTTCCTCCGAAACCCTACGTGGGGTTAGGGTTGAGGTTAGGGTTTAGGGTTTAGGGTTTAGGGTTAAGGGTTTAGGGTTTAGGGTTTAGGGTTTAGGGTTTAGGTTTCAGAGTTTAGGGTTTAGAGATAAGGGCTTAGGGTGTAGGGTTGCGGCCCTACGTTACCCGTCTCCATCCCTTGTCAGGTCTCAATCCCTAAACCCTAAACCCTAAGCCCTAAACCCTAAACCCTAAACCCTAAACCCTAAACCCTAAAGCCTAAACCCTAAACCCTAACCCCTAAACCCTAACCCCTAAACCCTAAACCCTAACCCCCAAACCCTAAACCCTAACAAGGGACTCAAGCTCGTGCCGTGGCATTAGGTACTAGACCCAGAGGGCTGCCACAGCCTCTAAACCCCAACACCTTAAGCCCTAAACCCTAAACCCTAAACCCTAAACCCTAAACCCTAAACCCTAAATCCTAAACCCTGAACCCTAAACCCTAAACCCTAAACCCTAAACCCTAAACCCTAAACCCACCCGTGGCAGGGATGAGGGGATGATGCCTAGTGGGTCCCGTGGAACCTCTGAACGTCTGCTTGGGGGTGATTTTTTTACGTTTTCGGGTTTTGGGGTTTTGGGGTTTTGGGGTTTTGGGTTTTGGGGTTTCTGGGTTTTCTGGGTTTCTGGGGTTTCTGGGTTTCTGGGGTTTTGGGGCTTTGGGGTTTTGGGGTTGTAGGGTTCTGGGGTTTTGGGTGTTTTTGGGGTTTTGACGTAAATTATCGTTTAGGGTTTAGGGTTTCAAGGTTTTAGGGTTCAAGATTGTAGGGTTTAGGGCTTATGGGTTCGGAGGCGGTTTGGGCTTTAGGTGTACACTTAATCTCGGTCTAGGGCCCCTTCGATGCGACTGGGCCTTCCGTGTTACAGGTGCGTGAAGCTGCATTTCCGCAGGTGCCAATCTGATTCCACATGTGTCGATCACAGCCGAAACCCTAAAACGACCTTGAACCCCAAACCGTAAACCCAAATCCTAAACCCTATACCCTAAACCTTAAACCCCATAGCTACCCATCAGAACGCCCTTCAACCCTGGACCCAAGCCCGCGGAGGCCTTGAAATTGCTCACCGAAGGAAGGAAACCAAGTCATTTTCTACTATTTGGGGGTTTAGAGATTTAGGGTTCAGGGTTAGCTGTAAAAGGGCGTAGATGCTGTGAAGGTTAGGATGCAGCATTGTGGAAGGCCATCTAACACCATTCTACCAGCCCACGCCGTCCAAGGTGGCAAAGCCACCCTAACTTATTCCTTTTAGGGTTTAGGCCTAAACTCAGAAAGACCGCTTACTTCCAACAAAACGTCTTCCGTCACCGGTGGTCGCAGCCAAAGGGGGAAGGTTTCAGTCCAGGTCATGGCTCCGACATTTTCCAGGGGGGGTGCCAGGAGTGGGAGGGGGGTTTGCAGCAGGTTTCAGGGTCCCAGAAGGGTCCCAGTCAGGTGTCAGGGATTTCAGGCAGGTCGCAGGCAGGGTACCCCCCTGGGCTGGGGCCCTCAATTTACAAGGCCGCCCAGAAGCTTGGGGGTTTGGGGTGGTGACTTTCAGAAGGACTGCGGCATCGAACGTAGGGGGGGGGGCCTGGGCCTTGCGTTTAGGGCCCCCAAATAGAGGATTCCCTTATGAGAAGGAGCCCCCTAAGGTACCCCCAATAAGGCAAACTCCTATCAGCTTAAGAACCTGACCATTATGAGGAAGAAGTGGGGTTTGTCAGCAAATAGTCATTTTAGGGGTTGAGGGTTGAGGGGCAGCCAGCTCCACAGAAATCCGACAATTACTTCAAGTTTCCTGGCCCCGAGATCTGAACATGCTGGGGCATCCACAATCTAGGGAATTTTGGATTTAGGGATTTTGCTCCAGGGTTTTATAAGGCTTAGGTTCAAAGACTCAAAGGGTTTAGGCTTCGAATTCGCGGGGCCCTGGCAGAGTGAAGTTCTCCTCGGGAGCGTGGAATCGGTTGATGATTTTTCTTTCAACTTGCCGAGGCCATGGGGACCTAGTGGACTAAGAGTGAACTTGCAGAGTTGGGGCCCAAACCCCCAATCCCGCAACGAGCAAAGGTGAACCCCGCTTTCTGAGCCTGAAAAAACCTGGTCTGCTGGATCAAATGGCCTAGGCGCACCCACCTGATCGAGACCATCCGCAGACTCTTCCCTTGGTGATCTGATAGGTCAGATGGGTAGCCCCTCGCGGACGCGCTCAACTTGGCATTTAAGGTCGCTCAAGGAAGGCAGCGCAAGCTGTGTGACCTGACGGGTTGAAGGGCCACCGAGCATATAACCTCCAGCGATGAAGTCGATGGTGCTTGCACCTTGTGCAGGAGTTGGTGGCCCGAGCCCAGGCACTTCTGCGCCTTGCCACGCTCGGAAACCCTGGACCCAAACCCTAAACCCTAAACCCTACACTTCCTCAATCACTGTTTCAGATGCAGCAGGATGCGACGCTTCTTTTGCCAGGAGCGTAAAGGTCAATGTCACGCGAAAGGACGCTGCACAAGCAGGGCCGATTTCCTGTGTGATGATGTCGTGGTACTTGCAATCGCTTGCACCAAGCAAGGGATCTGGCGACAGTTTGTGCAGACGTCTCGAAGTATCAAGCTCTGACCAAACCTCAAACCTAAACCCCAAACCCCAAACCCTAAACCTTCACCTGGAACCCTAAACTCCAAACCCTAAACCCTAAACCCCAAACCCGACATCCCACAGGGCCGAACCCACCCGCCCAACCCACCCAACCCACAACAGGTTCCCAAATCCCAAAACCCTGCTTGGAGGTTCCGGGGTACTCTTATATAAGTGCCCTAAATATGGTGATAAGTATGGAGACCTTACTTAGAAACCCTCCTTCTTCGTGCCCACGATCCTCCAAAGTGAACCCAAGGCTTCACTCAAGTGCCGCGCGCGGCAAGCCCTAAACCCTAAACCCTAAACCCTAAACCCCAAACCCCAAACCCCAAACCCTAAACCCTAAACCTTAAACCCGAAACCGTGCAACAGGCTATACGGTTCACGGGCTTAAGGGCTTTGGGTGAAGGCTGGGGGCTAGAGGGCGTCAAGGTGTTTGGGATTTAGGGTTTAGGGTGTCGGGTTTGTGGTTTCGGGTTTAGGGTTTCGGGTTTGGGGTTTAGAATTTAGGGTTTAGGGTTTCGGGTTTGGGGTTTAGGGTTTAGGGTTTCGGGTTCGGGGTTTCGACTTTAATTAAGGTAGGTGTCCCTCTACCCTGTTCGAAATCAACTACGTCAGTCTTTCCGTCGCCTGCACAGTGTGGCTGGTGTTGCCATGACGTGACTGTCGGTGGCAAACATTATATGTGTAGCGCATAGCGCACAAGGGATCTGTGACAAGCTGGGAAATGAATATTTGCGATGATTTTTTGCTATCATGCAGGACAATCGTTCCTGGGGGGCCCTGGAGGGGTATCCGTTTAACACCTATCGCCCCTTGAAGGCCGAGAAACCCTGCCAGCTCTCTTGGTGTCTTGTGGGGTTTTGGGGTTTAGGGCTCTGTCAGCATGCGCAGTACTCTTGAGCGCAGCTGTAAGAAAGCACTGGGGAACAATGTCATCCGTCAAGCTAAAGATACTTGCCGTCTGTTCTGAACCCTAAACCCTAAACCCTTAACCCTAAACCCTAAACCCTCAACTCTAAACCCCAAACCCTAAACCCTCCACCCTAGACACGAAACCGTCTCAAAAAAGAGCGGATTTCCCTCCCCTACTTTTTCCTTCCGCCGCTTGCCAGGGTGCGGCCAAGCTGAGCTATGGCAGGTCTGTTCTGGACACCGCTGGCAAGCTCTTCCAAAATGGTCTCAGAGAGCATAGAGAGTCCAATGCCCCTTAGTTTAGGGTTTAGGCTTGAGGCTTTAGGGTTTAGGCTTTAGGGTTTAGGCTTTAGGGTTTAGGCTTTAGGGTTTAGGGTTTAGGGCTACGGAAGTCTTACCCCCTCGCATCATATGCGGGGATCCCCTATGCTAAGTCAAGGTATAGTTTTGCTAGTCAAGGGGCCTTGGGGTGTTTGGAGAGTGTAGCCCTAGACCATAAACCCTAAACCCTAAACCCTAAACGTTAAACCCTAAACCCTTAATCCTTATAAACCCTAAACCCGAAACCCTAAACCCTGTCGTTATTTGGGGCCTGTGACCGACATTTGGAACGATCTGGCCCCCTCCTAGGCTTAGAACTTTCTTTTCGCGATGGACAGCAGGTGGCAAAATCAGCAGCGTGAGGTGAGAGCCCCAAATCCTCCCCCCACCCAAGTTTGTAAGCCCTTTGACACCCTAAGCCCTAAGCCCTAAGCCCTAAGCCCTAAGCCCTAAGCCCTAAGCCCTAAGCCCTAAGCCCTAAGCCCTAAGCCCTAAGCCCTAAACCTTAAACCCTAAACCCTAAACCCTGAACCCTAAACCCTAAACCCTAAACCCTAAACCCTAAATACACTACTTCCCACATCCGGGGTTCCCCTCTCGCCCCCTCTATACTGCCCCACCTAGGTCGCATAATTAAGGCCATTTAGGGATAATTGAGCCTAATTCAGGTAATTTAAGGGGGGGAACCTAAGGGGAGTAGTAGGGAGAACCCATGATAAATCCATAGATGAGTGCCTGTCAGCCTTTAGTGGCCACTTGTATGGGAGATGAGACGGGCGCCCGCAGAGAAGAAGCAAAGGAACCCTAAACCCGAAACCCACGACCCTAATCCCTAAACCCTAATCCGAAACCCTAAGCCGTAAATGCTAAACCCTAAACCCTAAACCCTGAACCCTGAACCCTCAACCCTCAACCCTACACCCTAAACCCTAAACCCTAAACCCTAAACCCTAAACCCTAAACCCTAAACCCTAAACCCTAAACCCTAAACCCTAAACCCTAAACCCTAAACCCTAAACCCTAAACCCTAAACCCTAAACCCTAAACCCTAAACCCTAAACCCTAAACCCTAAACCCTAAACCCTAAACCCTAAACCCTGAGAGAGAGGGAGAGAGAGAGAGAGAGAGAGAGAGAGAGAGAGAAGGAGAGCGAAAGGGAGAGGGAGGGAGGGAGGGAGGGAGGGAGGGAAGGAGGGAGGGAGGGAGGGAGGGAGCGAGAGAGAGGGAGCGTTTGCCTGTGAGCGTGAACGCGGGAGGGGGATTGGGGGTTATTGGGTTTAGGGTTTAGGATTAGAGTCGGTTAGAGGTTATAGGGTTTAGGGTTTTTGGTTTGCAGGGTTTGGTCCCGTTGGTCCAGTGTTTGTTTTTGCCTAGGTCTGGCTCTGTCCTTTCCCTTTTCTTACGCCTGGCTGGTCCTCTGGTCCGATGGTCCTCCGGTGCTGTGGTCCTCTAGTCCTCTGGTCTTGTGTCCTGCGGTCTCCTGCTCCTTCGGCCCCCCTGTCCTGCGGCCCCCCTGGTCAACCCCTCCGCCTGTTTAAGTCGTGCAAGCTTGCTTCAAGACCATTGAATCCGTTCCGAACCCATCATGCCAGCATCGTGTTTGTACATGGCCAAACCCATCATGTCGTCTAAAGCCGTTCAAGCTACCCTTCCAAATACACCATGCGAGCATTATGTTTGCAAATGGGCAAACCCATCATGCGAGCATTGTGTTTGCAAATGGGGGGGGGGGTGGGGGGGGCTGGGCCTTCCCCCAACCCCCTGCTCTTTTTTCAAGCCGTGCAAGCTTGCTTTTAGACATTTCAGACCGTACGAATCCTTTCCAAACCCAACATGCGGGCATCGTATTTGCAAATGGGGGGGGTGGGGGTGGTAACGTAGACGTAGATGAATGGTGCGCATTGCAGGTTCGTGTCGCATTCTTGTAAGCGTACAGGAGCTTGAAATGCGAAAACACTGTTTAAAAACCTGTAAATGCTGTACTTACTAGGATTTGACGCATTTTCAGAGTAATTACCGTGGAGCTTGAAACGCTGAGGACACTGCCATTTCCAGTTTTGAAAGCACGCGAATACTGTACTGTCAAACAGGCGAACGTACGTGAATACGGTGATTTGCAGGTTTTCGCGCGGTGTTTGTGTTTCTCCAGGAGCACGAAACGCGGAGAACACTTCAATTTACAGTACAACCGTCGAGCCAGACCTAGGAAAAGAACAAAACGAGAGCCAGACCTACTTGGGTAGTTACAAGTGGGGGTATAAGCATAGTAACGATACTTGTAACCCTCTTTAGGGTACTTATAACCCTGCTTATAACTACCCATGAACCTCCAAGTAGGAGGAACAAAAAACACCCCCGCCGTTTTGTGGGAGTTGAAACCCTAAACCCAAACCCTAAACCCTAAACCCTAAACCCTAAACCCTAAACCCTAAACCCTAAACCCTAAACCCTAAACCCTAAACCCTAAACCCTAAACCCTAAACCAGTTGCAGCGGGTCACTGTCATTGGAATGCTATTGGCAGCACAGCCCCCAACCCTGGATGGAACGCTCAACCTTCCTGTGCTTCATGGGTTTTTTGGAGAGGAGGGTTTAGGGTTTAGGGTTTAGGGTTTAGGGTTTAGGGTTTAGGGTTTAGGGTTTAGGGTTTAGGGTTTAGGGTTTAGGGTTTAGGTTTTTTTGGAGAGGAGGGTTTAGGGTTTAGGGTGAGAAGGGGGTGAAAGGACGAATAACAGCCAGGCGCAGAAAGGGCTGAAATGACCACTTGTATTGTTTCAACCTTTTTAGGGTTTCTGGGCCCCCCTAAACCCCAATTGTGGTCCTTAGTAGCTGAGTGAGTACACTTTACACTTCTTGGGATACTATAATCCCCTATAGAACTGAAGGTGTGCACTTTTGGGGGGCTTCTAAACCCAGCAATTAAGGGTTTGGAGTTTAGAATTGCAGCCCCAGCCCAAACGACGCGTCAGAGGGTGAGTGTCTGAGGTCGGCTTCCATGAGGCCGAATTGTGGCCTAGGTTGTTTGGTTTAGGCGTTTAGGGTTTAAACGCCTGAACCTCAAACCCCTAAACCCTAAACCCACAACTCTAAACCCGGCCTAAACCCTAAACCCACCTTATATTAAACCCCAAACCCAAAACCCTAAACCCCAAACCCTAAACCCCAAACCCTAAACCCCAAACCCCAAACCCTAAACCCCAAACCCCAAACCCTAAACCCCAAACCCCAAACCCTAAACCCTAAATCCTCCACCTCTCGCCCCAGAGCCTGGGGAGCCACGGCAGTGCAGGCCAGGCACTTCAGGGGCTGAGCCGCCTACTTGGAGGTTTAGGGTTTTAGGGTTTAGGGTTTAGGGTTTAGGGTTTAGGGTACTTAGTACTTAGTAACTAGCTCTAACTGTACTTATAACCCACTTATAAGCCCCTGAAGTGCCCTAATGTGGTTGTAAGTACACTTAGAAGTACAGATACAGTTAGCTACTCAGTACCATGAACCTCCAAGTGCCCCCTCCCTGCCCCCCCCCCCCCCTCAATTGCTCCGGATCGTTTCTATTTTTTTTCGGGTTTAGGCTTTAGGCTTTAGGGTTTTGGGTTGAGGGTGTAGGGTTCAGGCTTCAGGGTTCTGGGTTCAAGGGTTCAGGGTTCAGAGTTAGCGTTCGGCGTCTTCGTGCTTTTTTATGTTGCTCATGAGGCCGACCGAAGGCTCAGCTTGGGATGTCCCCCCTTATACTACCAGTCCTTAGTAGGGATTGTCTTGGGGGGGGGGGGGGGGGTACTATAATCCCTTTTGAGGAGTGTTAGTATAAGGGGAAACATCCCAAGCCTTACCCCTAAACCTTAAACAGGAGCGCTTGTCAACTTCGCAAGCTACTAGGACCTTCAGAGTAGGCCCTTGTTCGTTTTTTGTATGGTTGAAGGTTTAGGGTTTAGGGCTTAGGGTTTAGGGTTTCCATATAAGCCCTTTCAAACCCAAAAGGGTACCCGCTTTTGTTCCTGGGGTACTCTTGGGTCGAGGCTATCCTAAGAGCCCCTAAGCCCCAAACCCCAAACCCTAAACCCTAAACCCCGAAACCCGAAACCCTAAACCCTAAACTCTCAACCCTCAACCCCAAACCCGAAATGCTAAACCCTGTATTCTTTTCTTTTTGGGTGGCTTAGGTGTTCGGGGCTCAGGAGCTCAGGGAGTCGGATGTTTAGGGGGGCCCGAAACCCTGAACCCTAAACCCTAATCAGTTTAGGGTTTAGGGTTTAGGGTTTAGGGTTTAGGGTTTAGGGTTTAGGGTTTAGGGTTTAGGGTTCAGGTTTGAGGGTAGAGATTTACAAGCCCTTAAAAACCCTATTCGTGGGCATTCCGCAAAACATTCGTGGGCAGTGCCTTATGGTCATAATTTCGCCGGCATTATTCCGGGGAATTGTTCAAACCACTCGCGGCCATTATGCAAAACATTCGTGGGCATCGTGCAAAAGCATTTGTGGGCATTGTGCGAAACATTCGTGGGCATTGTGCAAAGTTGTTTGTGGATGACGTGCCAAATTGGGCCTGCTGGGTCTTGGACTTTAAGGTTTGGGGACCCTAAACCCTAAACCCTAAACCCTAAACCCTAAACCCTAAACCCTAAACCCTAAACCCTAAACCCTAAACCCTAAACCCTAAACCCTAAACCCTAAACCCTAAACCCTAAACCCTAAACCCTAAACCCTAAAACCTCAACCCTAAACCCTAAACCCTAAACCCTAAACCCTAAACCCTAAACCCTAAACCCTAAACCCTAAACCCTAAACCCTAAACCCTAAACCCTAAACCCTAAACCCTAAACCCTAAACCCTAAACCCGAAACCCGAAACCCTAAACCCTAAACCCTAAACCCTAAACCCCAAACCCTAAACGCTAAACCCTAAACCCTAAACCCTTAACCCTTAACCCTAAACCCTAAACCCTATAAACCCTAAACCTTGCTGGGCTTTGGGCGCTTGGAGTTGAGTGGCTGCTGCGCTGTCCTGGTTCCCTCCCCTCCCTCCCAACCAC
Organism: Symbiodinium natans; assembly: GCA_905221605.1. Classification (NCBI taxonomy): domain Eukaryota; class Dinophyceae; order Suessiales; family Symbiodiniaceae; genus Symbiodinium; species Symbiodinium natans. The sequence continues at coordinate 292,261 of CAJNDS010002148.1, forward strand.
CTTTCCGCGTTTTTCTTCATAGATGAAGGAGGGGAATACGTGGATGAAGTGGGGAATTGAGAGCGCTTGGAGAATACCCGAGATGTGCTACCCATTGGGTTTCTTGATGTTAGGGGAGTCTATGGCCGGGTGGCTGCTGATCTGTGGCCTAGCAACTGCTTGACTAGTGCAAGCCAGAACATGAGATCCTAAACCCTAAGCCCTAAACCTTAAACCCTAAAACCCTAAACCCTAAACCCTAAACCCTAAACCCTAAACCCTAAACCCTAAACCCTAAAAACCCTTTGTTGGGCTCCAGGGGCTTCAGGGGCTTTCAGGGGCCCTTCGCCTGCAAAGGAGGCCGCATTGGACATTCGGCCTCCGAGTCGACCTTGCAGACAGCGACGCTGACGCACGAGAACGGTGACCCCACTAGGGTTCAGGGGTTCAGGGGTTTAGGGGTTTAGGGTTTAGGGTTCAGGGGTTTAGGGGTTTAGGGTTTAGGGTTTAGGGTTTAGGGTTTAGCGGTTTAGGGGTTTAGGGGTTTAGGGGTTTAGGGGTTTAGGGTTTAGGGGTTTAGGGGTTAGGGGTTAGGGGTTTCGGGTTTAGGGGTTTAGGGGTGTAGGGGTTTGGGGTTTAGGGTTTAGGGTTTAGGGTTTGGGGTTTAGGGTGGTGCTCGGGGTTTAGGGATTCGGGTGGCATACCCCTAAATCCCCAGCCACTCCCCTGCCCTTCCGGCTCGCCCTGGGCCTCTACACCTTAGACGTCGAATGAGCGTTTCGGCCCTCTCGGCGGTTTCGTGTTTAGGGTTTAGGGTTTAGGGTTTAGGGTTTAGGGTTTAGGGTTTAGGGTTTAGGGTTTAGGGCTTACGCGTGTTCAGGGTTTAGGAGGCGGGTCAAGGTTCTTGAAGGTTCGCCCCAGCACCCCACACATTGAAACTCCAGACTCCAGACCCTAAGCCTTAGAGTTTAGGGTTTAGGGGTTTAGGGGTTTAGGGTTTAGGGCGGCAGAGTTCCAGCAACATCCCACCCCCATGGCCAGGTACTGAGAAAGATCCTCGTCGTCTGCGTCCGCCCTCTCCCCCAGGGGCTCCTTGTGTAGGGTTGGGAGGTCCAGATTAGGTTGAGGGTTTAGGGTTTAGGGTTTAGGGTTTAGGGTTTAGAGTCTAGAGGTACCAGTATTCCCATTGTTGGGGAAGATGCCGTGTTAGCCCTCAACCGAACCCTGAACCCTTGTAAGCCCCCGTTAAACAAGCACATCTATACCCTAAACCCTAAACCCTAAACCCTAAACCCTAAGCCCTAAACCCTAAACCCTAAGCCCTAAACCCTTTTTTGAAGGCTACTGGGCAGCCATGGTTCGGATTCCTGAAAGTGAAGCAACTCGCACCCTGACCTTAGACTGCTCCCTGTCGCATGTGCCCAAGCCCTAAGCCCATGTCAAGAACCTACTTAGAGGTTCATGGTACTGAGTAACTGAACATAACTGTACTTATAAGTGTACTTCTCGCCATGTTAGGGCACTTAAGGGGCTTCTAAGTGGGTCATGAGTACATTTTTAACTACACCCAAGAGTCCTAGGGCACCAGGCCCGAAGGCTCTCTAAGGGCCCCTAAGGCCCTCTCAGGCTCCTCAGTGACGTTGGTATTGCTGTCGGTCAAGTAGCCTCAGGGCTTAGGGCTTCGTTTCCAGTTGGACGAGGGATGCTGAAAAAGGGTGTTGTTTGGGTGTTTGGGGGTTTGTTTTCATTGCGCGGCTCTTGCATAAGCAAGTCGGCGCGGCTCAGACTATGTAGGATGTGCGCAGAATTTCTGAACCCCAAACCCCGAACCCCAAACCCTAAACCCTAAACCCCAAACCCCAAAATCCCAAACCCGAAGCCTTAAACCCTAAACCCTGAACCCTAAACCCTAAACCAGCTCAAAGGCCCTCGCCCTTGCACTTCTACGACTACGGCTGCATCACCCTGAAATCGCGGTCTCGTTTCCTGCAGCACAGGCCGGCAGGGTTTGGGGTTTAGAGTTTAGGGTTTAGGGTTTAGGGTTTAGGGTTTAGGGTTTAGGGCTTGAGGTTTAGGGTTTAGGGCTTAGGGTTGACGGCTTAGGGCTTAGGGCTTAGGGTTAGTTAGGGTTTAGGGCTTAGGGTTTAGGAAGGGCAGTTTGTTGGTGGGGTTTAGGGTGTTGCTTGAAGCTATTTGGATCCCCAATGTCACGCCAAGATAGTCAAGATCAATTTCCTCTTTTTCCTTCCAACAAGGGTCCTAGGGTTTAGGGTTTAGGTTTAGGGTTCAGGGTTGAGGGTTGCCTGTTTAGGCTTCAGGGTTTAGGGTTCAGGGTTCTTGTACATTTCTTAACTTGAAGTTCTGTTGGAGGACCTGGGCTCAAACCCCCAAACCCTTCAAACCCCGCCACAGTATGCCCTGAAGCCTTCCTTCCTCAAATATGGGGGGGTTTCCGAAAGTCTGGGTACCTTATCACCTTATCTTGGGGTCCTTATCATAAGGGAATCCCGTACTATTTGGGGGTCTATATTGGGGGTCCTTTGTTTTCGCAAGCCCCCCCCATATCCCTTCGTGCTTTCTCGGCAGGACGAAGTCGGGAACTCAGCTAGACACCGGCGGCTCAATGCCGGGCTCTTCGGAAGGACCCAGAGTAGGGCCTTCTTCTTGTTTTTGTTTAAGGGTTTCCCTTACAAGGTCCCGTGGTAATTAGGGATTAGGGTTCTGGGTTACTCTGGGGTCTGGTTTAGGGTTTGGGGGGGGGGAGATTTGGTTTCAGAGGTGTTGGGCAACTGGCAAAATCAGCAGCGCGAGGTGAGAGCCAAGTGTGTGATTTTGGTTTAGGGTTTAGGGTTTAGGGTTTAGGGTTTAGGGTTTAGGGTTTAGGGTTTAGGGTTTAGACTTTAGAATTTAGGGTTACTTCCCACATCCTGGGTTCCCCTACTTCCCCCCTCTATACTACCCCCCTTAGGTTCCCCTCATAGTCGAGGTTTTTAAGGGATAAGGAAGGGGTTAGGGTTATTAGGGTTTAGGGTTTAGGGTTTAGGGTTTAGGGTTTAGGGTTTGGGGTTTAGGCTTTGGGCTTTAAGGTTTCAGGGTTGGGGTCTGATGCGCGCGGTGAGCAGCCGGTGTGGTTTGCAGGCTCCCGGCAGTCCCTTGAGCCCTGAAACCCGAATCCCGCAAACCGAAACCCTAAACCCTAAACCCTAAACCCTAAACCCTAAACCCTAAACCCTAAACCCTAAACCCTAAACCCTAAACCCTAAACCCTAAACCCTAAACCCTAAACCCTAAACAAATCCCCTTATACTAGCAGGCCGTTAACAAGGTGTATAGTGCCCTCTAAGAAACCCTATTCAGGACTGTGAGTACAAGGGGGAACATAAACCCTAAACCCTAAACCCTAAACCCTACACCCTAAATCCTAAACCCTAAACCCTAAACCCTAAACCCTAAACCCTAAACCCTAAACCCTAAGCCCTAAACCCTAAGCCTTAAACCCCAAACCCAACCCTAATTTCAAGCAACCAAATCGTTCCTCGAGGCTGGGGCGGGATCGGCCTCTTCGCCAAACAGGCCCATGGAAGAGTTGGGTTTGCTGGGCTTCTCCCTTAACCCTAAACCCGAAGCCCTAAACCCTAAACCCTAAACCCTAAACCCTAAACCCTAAACCCTAAACCCTAAACCCTAAACCCTAAACCCTAAACCCTAAACCCTAAACTTCTCCCCTCAACCAAGCCTATAGTTTAAGCCCTAAGCGGGTTCGGGCTTGTTGGTTGGGACTGGTTCTGGGGTCTAGGGTCTATGGTCTAGCGTGTAGGGTTTAGGGTTTAGGGTTTAGGGTTTTTAGGGTTTTTAGAGTTTTTAGGGTTTAGGGTTTAGGGTTTTTAGGGTTTAGGGTTTTTAGGGTTTTTAGAGTTTTTAGGGTTTTTAGGGTTTCTGAGGTTTAGGGATTTTCGGTTTTTGGGATGCTTAGGCTTAGGGACTCAGGGTTTAGGGTTCAGGGTTTAGGGTCCTCTCGCTTTCGACAGGCTTTCGCCTGCATCATCCAAAACTACCCACCCTTGGGGTTCAGCGTTCCCAGAGAGCCCAAGCCCGTAAACCGTAAACCCTAAACCATAAACTCTATTAAACCCTTCCCCTAGACCCGAGACCTGAGACCCTAGACCCTAAGCCCTAAACTGAAGAAGGTGCCTCAAATTGAACTGGAATACTCTGCACAGCTTGAGATAGGTATCCCTAAGTCCCTAAACCCCAAACCCCAAGCCAGCATTTAGGGATGGTAGGAAATTTAGGGTTTAGGGTTTTTAGGGCCTAAGCCCTTGAGTAACTTCTCAAGCTCCAAACTGCCCGGAGGCCTCATTTCCCGCACCCCCCTCCCTGTTTCCAAGGACCCCAGAAGTTAGGGATGATAGGATTTAGGGTTTAGGGTTTAGGGTTTAGGGTTTAGGGTTTAGGGTTTAGGGTTTAGGAATTAAGGATGTTTAGGGATGATAGGGTTTGGGGTTTAGGATTTAAGGATCTTTAGGGATGCTTAGGGATTATAGGGTTTAGGATATAGGGATTTTTAGGGATGTTTAGGGATCATAGCATTTTGGGTTGGGGTGTAGGGATTATCGGGTTATTAGGGAGTATAGGGGTTTAGGGTTTAGGGCTAGCCCTAAACCCTAAACCCTAAACCCTAAACCCTAAGGCCTAAGGCCTAAGGCCTCCCCCACAACAGAGCTGGCGAGGCCACGGCTTCTTCATCCCGGGCCCGCACTTCAAGCAGGGCACCTATGGCGACAAGCTGCCAGGGGGCCCAGCACCCGAAAGTGCGGGCCCTAAGCCTCAAGCCTTAAGCCCTACAAGCCCTAAACCCCCAACCCTAAACCCTGAACCCTAAACTCTAGACCCTAAACCCTAAACCCTAAACCCTGAACCCTAAATCCTAAACCCTAAACCCTAAACCCCAAGCCCCAAACCCCAATCCCTAAACCCTAAACCCCCAACCTCAACCCCAAAACCAAACGTTCAGGGTTCAGGGTCTGCAACTCTCTATTCTACGCAGAGGGCCCAGGACTCAATTCACACAAACTAGGTCGGGTTTAGGGTTTAGGGTTTAGGGTTGAGGGTGTAGGGTTTAGGGTTTAGGGTTTGGGGTGTGGGATTAGGGGTCAGAGTGTAAGTCCAAATTAGGTCTGGGGCCTTCGGGTCCCCAAACCTTACAGCAAACCCTAAACCCTAAACCCTAAACCCTAAACCCTAAACCCTAAACCCTAAACCCTAAACCCTAAGCCCTAAGCCCTAAACCCTAAACCCTAAACCCTAAACCCTGAATCCTAAACGTTCAGGCCGTTAAGGATTCTTTGAAGGGCTGAGGGGACCCCAAGGGGCCCAAGGTCGAGTGCTTCAGGGGAGCCTCTACACCCCAACAGCCTAAAACCCCAAATTCTAGGGCTTAAGGGTTCAGGATTCAGGGTTTAGGGTTTAGGGCTAGCCCTAAACCCTAAACCCTAAACCCTAGCCCTAAACCCTAAACCCTAAACCCGAAACCCGAAACCCGAAACCCGAAACTGTTTGAAGTAGTGTCCTCTAAGCGGCAGGCTGGACCCGTGCCTCATGCCGCAGCTCTGCTCGGTCCCCAGTTTGTCGTTCGGAGGTTTAGGGTTTAGGGTTTAGGGTTTAGGGTTTAGGGCTAGACCTAGTAAAGACTCCAGACTGAGCCATCACCTCGACTGCGAACTTTCAAAACCCTAGGACTGCAAACCCTGATGGGCCATTTGGCTGCAGTCGTCCGGCTATCGTGGCCAAGTGCATCTACTTGGGACTCGTGCTCTCTGTGTTTTGGGCTGTTTAGGGTTTAGGGTTTAGGGTTTAGGGTTTAGGGTTTAGGGTTTGTTCCACGGCAAGCTCCGACCAAATACCCGTCTACTAGTCAGGTAGGCCCTTGGGATATTTTGCATGTTCCTCCCTTATTGGGTCTAAGAGTATCATGTTCCTAAACCCTAAACCCTAAACCCTAAACCCTAAACCCTAAACCCTAAACCCTAAACCCCAAACCCCAAACCCTAAACACAAACCCCAAACCCCAAACCCGAAACCCTAAACCCTAAACCCTAAACCCTAGACCCCCATAAACCCTTTCTTCAGAGGGTCTTAAGGGCCATCCTAGCTGGGTTCCTCCTCGAACCCAAGTTTAGCCTTCCGCGCACCCCACGCAGAGCTTGTCCGGAGCTATCGTGTCTGCCCAATGCTCCGCACGGAGTCGGGTGTAGGGTTTAGGGTTTAGGGTTTAGGGTTTAGGGTTTAGGGTTTAGGGTTTAGGGTTTAGGGTTTAGGGGCGGCCAGACGCGGGCTTCGAGAAGATCAGCACTCGATAAGTTAGGTGCTGCAGATACAGTTCCCAAGAGAGAGGCGCGATTCAGCGAATGAGTGCGTTGCTGTTGAATCCATAATGGGCCATGGCGGGGTTTTAGGGTTTAGGGGCAGGGTTAGGTTTAGGTTTAGGGTTTCGGGGTTAGACTGCTGTTCCTGCGGTTCGTTGGGGGGAAGAGCCCAGCTACTTGGGCATGACATACGCCCCTGTCAAGGCCCTAAAATTCGGAATTCTACAAGGATTATAAGCCTTTTGAAGCCCCCGAAGCCACCGGAAACACCTTTCGGCGACCCTGAAAAAGAAGCCCTAAACCCTACAGTCAGAATCCTCAGACCTTTACTCCCAAAAGCCCGAGAATCACCCAAAAGCCTAAAGCTTCCCTAACAGGCTTCGCATCCCCACAAGCCATAAAGGCCCCGTAAGCCTTCATCCTCCCAAAAGCCCTCAACCTTAACCTCTTAGCCCTAAACCTTAAACTCCCAGCCCGAAACCCTAAACCCTAAACCCGAAACCCGAGAAACCGAAACCCGAAACCCGAAACTGTGCAGCAAGGTTGGGCGCCCCCGGTGCAAGGCTGCGACTCGCGCCGAGGCAAATTTTGATGCATGGGGTTCAGGGCTTGGAGGTTTTACGGTTTAGGGTTTAGGGTTTAGTATTTAGGGTTTAGGGTTTAGGGTTTAGAGGGATTGCAGGGTTTAGGATTCAGGGTTGAGGGCTTAGGATGTAGATGGTCTAAGGGGGGTTTAGGCGGGCTCAGGGTAGTCTAGCGGGGAAACCCCGATCCCTGCAGCTCTAAACCCAAGACTCCCTCAGACCTGAACCCAATGCCTTAGATCATGTCAGCATCCCTATTGCCTTTGTATAAGTGAAGGCATTTTCCGTCGTTTAAGGACCCTAAACCCACCCTAAACTTTTAAGTCCTAAACCCTCAACCCTGCACCCCAAACGCAGCGCGCCAGGGCCTGATGCCTTGGATCTCCGCCCACTGTCCACACCCGACCTTCAGGCGTGTGGGCTTGGTCACCCTTAAACCCTACTTGGAGGTTCAGGGGTAGTTGTTTAGGGTTTAGGGTTTTAGGGTGTAGGGTTTAGTGGAGCTTCATGCGTAATTATAAGTAGGGTTGTACGTGCCCGAAATAGCTTTATCAGGATAGTTACCATACTTATCACCCTACTTATAGCTACAAATGAACTTCTAAGTACACCCAGAATGTTGCCGGAACAACCAGGCCAAAGTAACCCTAAACCCTAAACCCTAAACCCTAAACCCTAAACCCTAAACCCTAAACCCTAAACCCTAAACCCTAAACCCTAAACCCTAAACCCTAAACCCTAAACCCTAAACCCGGTGTGCAACCCAAGGCTCCCTAGTGTTCCCTCAGGCTCCCTAGGCTTCCTTTCGGTTCCCTATGTACCTACCGCCCATGACCTAAACCCTAAACCCCAAACCCTAAACCCTAAACCCTAAACCCTAACCCTAAACCCTTCCCTTCCCTTCAGAAGCCTATAACAAAGGAGGCTCAGGTTACAAAACAGCCCGGGGAGGCTCACATGGTTGCCTTATTCTCGGAATGTCAAGAGGCTCAGAATGCGGGCCACTGTACCCGAATGCTGCTTCTGAATCCTAATCCCCATTTGGGCGGTTTACGAAAATATGGCCCCCCAATATAGACCCCTAAATGGTAGGATTCCCTTATAATCAGGACCCAAATAAGGTACTGTACCCGTAATTCGGAGATCCCCAAATGACCCTAAACGCTAAACCCTAAACCCTAAACCCTAAACCCTAAACCCTAAACCCTAAACCCTAAACCCTAAACCCTAAACCCTAAACCCTAAACCCTAAACCCTAAACCCTAAACCCTCATCCCCAATTTCGTTCCTCCGCAGGTGGGCCGCAGAAAGCCCGTGCAAGGAGAACCCGTCCCCGAGACCGTGCGCGGCAACGTTTTTGGGCCGAGAGGGTTTAGGGTTGAGGGTTAGGGTTTACCCTTCAACATCCTTAAACCTTCAAGCATTTAGAGACTTTTTGACACTCCCAGAGTGCACCAAGTATCCCTGAGTCCGGACTGTCCTTGAGGGCTTCGGGCTTGGTTTAGGGGTAGGGGTTAGGGTTCAGGGCTTAGGAATGTGCCCTTCATGCATACTGGGATCCCATCGGTGTGAACCGGCTCGGCTGGTTCTGGTTTTGGCCGGCTCCGGTTTGGTGAGCGTCTCCTCATTGTACTGCGCTCAGCTGACCCATCTGAGGGTAGTTTCATGGGCCCTTAATATGGTCCCTAACCTCCTCTAGAGGTTCGGGCCCTTGATTTGTATAGCGTATGTAAGGGGTATATAAGGGGGACCCTTCTAAGGGCGCATACTACTGTAAGGGACCATGTAACTGCCCTTTGAACCAACGCGAGACCTTAAAGTAACCCTAAACACCAATTGCAGCCAGCTGGCAGTTTTCTCCCACATGCCCCGCAAGGAGTCCCCCTTGTATAACCCTTGGTAGCTTGATAGACCCCTTGTATCAGCCTGCTGCAAGAAACCCTACTTGCTGCGTTAAGCCATAGCTCCAAAGATGACCTCTGGACAAGGTTGCCTACGAAAGGCGTGCCAAACGAAACAACGAGGCGCTGCAGCGCTCTGTTGCTGTTCGATCTCCACGAGTTAGGGCTTGGGGTTTAGGGTTGAGGGTTTAGGGTCTGAGTGTTTAGGGTCTAGGGTTAGGGTTTAGGGTTTCAGGAAACCCTGCACCCTTGCAATTGAGAACCCTACACGAGCCGCCCCCTGACACCCCAAACCGCCCCCAAATCCTGCGCGTTAAAATCACTGGCGAATTCCCGACTCCCAGAGGGACACAGGCTCCAGGGTTTCAAGCTTTAGGGTTGTTTAGGGTTTAGGGATGTTTAGGGTTTAGGGATGTTTAGGGTTTAGGGCTAGGGTTTAGGGCCTGGAAATTTCGGGTCAAGGGTTAAGGGTACAGGAGCGAAAAGAGTTCTTTGTCTCGACACACATAGAATAGACACTACCCCTTGGAACTCAATAGGGAGGGCTTAGGGTCCATACCCGGAATCCCATTTCCTATGCAGCCCGTTTAAGGTTCCAGGAGTTTAGGGTTCAAGAGCCTCATCATAAAGGAACAGACCTCCTATACACCGAGGCGCTGCGCTTCTTTGGTGAGTTAGGGAGGGTGTAGGGTGTAGGGTGTAGGGTGTAGGGTTTAGGGTTTAGGGTTTAGGGTTTAGGGTTTAGGGTTTAGGGTTTAGGGTTTAGGGTTTAGGGTTTAGGGTTTAGGGTTTAGGGTTAAGGGCTCTCTTTTCGCTACGGGTTTAGGGGTTTGGGGTCCGGGGCTCTTTGGGCCCTTGCCCTTTCAGAGGCCATCTGGAAGCGGCGCTCTGAGGCGCAGCCCGAAATCCGGCCCCCAAATCCATGCGGTTTCGGGTTCAGGGTTCAGGGTTCAGGGTTGAGGGTTCAGGGTTCAGGGTTCAGGGTTCAGGGTTTAGGGTTTAGGGTTTAGGGTTTAGGGTTTAGGGTTTAGGGTTTAGGGTTTAGGGTTCAGGGTTCAGGGTTTAGGGTTCAGGGTTTAGGGCTAGTTTTTTCTTATTGAGTTCAGGGCTTCGGGTTTAGCGTACAGGGCTCAGGGCTTCGGGGCTTGGGGGTCGTGTTTAGGTTAAGGAGGGTTCCTATGCAGGAATAACTATCCGACTTTCAGGAGGTTTTTTGGAGGCCACGGCTACTCGCAGGGGCCCGAGTTTACGGTCCCTAAACCCCAAACCCCAAACCCCAAACCCTGAACCCTAAACCCTAAACCCTAAACCCTAAACCCTAAACCCTAAACCCTAAACCCTAAACCCTAAATCCCGTGGCTCCTTTTAACATCGCCAGACCGGGTACAGAGGGCCCAACTCGGCTGGATCAGGGGAGGAAGGGGGGGGGGGGAACTCGCTAAAGCAGGTGCAACAGTAAACCCGTCCTCCTAAGCCCCTGAACCCTAAACCCTAAACCCTAAACCCTAAACCCTAAACCCTAAACCCTAAACCCTAAACCCTAAACCCTAAACCCTAAACCCTAAACCCTAAACCCTAAACCCTAGACCCTCAACGCTGGCAACGGGTCTGAGAGTCCGGGGCTCCAGAGGCCGTGGCGAAGAAGGGGAGCCTCCGACCCTAAAACCCCCAAACCCTAAGCCCCAAACCCCAGACCCCAAGCCTGTAACCCTAAACCCTAAACCCTAAACCCCAAACCCTAAACCCTAAACCCTAAACCCTAAACTAAACCCTAAACCCTAAACCCTAAACCCTAAACCCTAAACCCTAAACCCTATAACCCTATAACCCTAAACCCTATAACCCTAAACCCCAAGTTCCATGACCCTCGAGTCTGGTCCTTGACATCGAATCTGGGGGGGGGGGGGTTCTCACCCCAAACCGATACCGCGAACGTCTTCGTTGACAATCCCGAAGGTCCTAAACCCCAAACCACCAAAACCCCGAAGCCCCAAACCCCTGAACACCAGGAGCCCCGAACCCCGAACCCCAAACCCTTGAAGGCCCTGAACCCTAGAAACCCTAAACCCTAAACCCTATAAGCCCTAAGCCCTAAGCCCTAAGCCCTAAGCCCTAAGCCTAAACCCTAAACCCTAAACCCTAAACCCTAAACCCTAAACCCTAAACCCTAAACCCTAAACCCTAAACCCTAAACCCTAAACCCTAAAACCCTAAACCCTAAACCCTAAAGCCTAAACCCTAAACCCTAAACCCAATTCCCCCGAAAGAAGTACTAAGTCTAGTGAATGCGGTTCAGGCTTTGACAGAGCAGCGGCGATTCGAAAACGGCGTCTTCCAGGGCCTCTGGCGGGCATGGGGGCTCGGACTCCGACTTCGGGGGTTTAGGGTTTAGGGTTTAGGGTTTAGGGGTTTAGGGGTTTAGGGTTTAGGGTTCAGGGTTCAGGGTTCAGGGTTCAGGGTTCAGGGTTCAGGGTTTAGGGTTTTTAGGTCTAAGGTTCCGTGGGTGGGCCCCTGTGGGTCGAAAGCCCTTGTATACACTGTGCATAGTACGGGCAGATACTTCGGATCCCTACGAAGCAGGGTTTTAGGGTTTAGGGTTTAGGGTTTAGGGTTTAGGTTCATGGTACTTACTAACCAACTATAACTGTACATAGAACCCTACTTATATTACCCCTAGAGGGCCTTGTGGGGGTTATCCCACTAAGAAGTGCGGTTATAAGCCCAGTTATAATTGGTTAGTAAGTACCATGAACCTCCAAGTAGGGGGTATACTTAGATCCTGAGTAGCTATGGGTAGCGTTATATGTATGGCAACTATAGACTTCTACCTCTTTAGGGTACGTACAACTTATAACCCTCCTTATAGCTACCCATGGACCTCCAAGTAAGAGTCTCAGGGTTTAGGGGGTTTAAGGCGTTTTCGGGGGATTAGGGTGTTTAGGGCGTTGGGGGTTGGGTTTAGGGGTTTAGGCTTTAGCGGTTTAATGTTGCACCTGTTTTAGTATTGGCCGCCGCTTTAAAGACATTTCGGCTGGGTTATGCAGGGCATCCTGACTGTTTGGGAGTCCCTCTTTAAAGTCAAGCGGTTCCCGAAATCCGGTATTTTTTTTTTAAGGATTCGGGGTTTGTTTTAAACTAAGTTGAAACATTCAATCCTCAAAACCAAACCTCCGACATCCCAACTGACACAAAATCAATAATTTCCTATTTACAAACAAAATAGAATTTGTTTTGATCAATCCCGCAAAGGGGTGGTCCAGGGGCCAGACTAGCCTCGAATAATGGGCACTGTTTCGAGACCCGCATTACTGTCCTGGCCTCGGGCCCGGGGCTCTGGATTTCGATGCCCTGGCCTCTTGGCCTCTTGACTTAAAGGCCGGGCTTGTGAATCTTAAAGGCAGGCCTCCTTTCCAAGACCCCAAAACCCGGAATCCCAACAAAGCCGAATCCAAGAATTCCCTTTTAACAAAACCACAGAAAAAACATTGTCTTGATCAATCCGGCAAAGGGGTGATCCAGGAGCCAGCCCAACCTCGAACAAGAGGCACTGTTTCGGACCCGCGTTAATGTCCTGGGCACGGGCCCTGATGTCGATCCCTTTTCTGGTTTGTGCTTTGGGATATTTTTTAATTTCCCCTCTTTCCTTTTAAGGGAACCTATTCATAAATAATCTTCAAAGGGTTCAAAGCACAACTCAGTTTTAAATTCATACCGAATGGAGCTGCCGCCCACAGCCGGGCACGCCCCGGGCGGAGCAGCTCAAGGGGCGCGGGGCTGCGGGGGTCGAGGGTGGGGATCCCGGGATCCCCTTTTCAAATTCATATAAACTCATCCCTTGTAAATTCTTAAAATCAAAAAAAAGTCCCGGGCCCCTTTTGAAGAGGGCCAAATCCAGCCTCGACTGTTCAGGGGGGAGGGGGGGGGGGCCCACACTAAAGCAGGTGCAACATTAAACCCTCAACCCTAAACCATAAACCCTAAACCCTAAACCCTAAACCCTAAACCCGGGTTTAGGGCTAGAAGATCCTGAAGAGAAGCCCCGCCCTCCTGCACTTCCCACGACGTAGCCGGCTCCATGAGGACCCACTCCTGGACGCCACAAGCAACTCCTGTGAGCACCGGCCCCACGAAGTGTGGAGGGTTTTGGAGGGTTTGGCCCTGTGCCCCTAAACCCTAAACCCTAAACCCTAAACCCTAAACCCTAAACCCTAAACCCTAAACCCTAAACCCTAAACCCTAAACCTTATACTCTCAACACTAAACCCGAGTCCCAGGCGCTGAGCCCCCCGAGACCCCAGCCCTACACCCCCGACTCAGAAACTCCCAACTCCTTGCGGTCACCCCTGAGACCCAAATCATGTTGGGACGGTTATAGGGTTTAGAGTTTAGGGTTTAGGGTTTTGGGTTTAGGGTTTAGGGTTTAGAGTTTAGGGTTTAGGGCTTCCGGCTTCGGCGGATGGGTTGTTTCAGTACCCCCCCCCCCCCCCCCCCCCCCTCTTTGCCCGACCCTAAAGCCCTACACCCCACAACCCGAAGCCCGGCAAACACCTAAGCTTCTGTCGCTCCGGCGGGAGTTTCGAGACCCTAAACCCTAAACCCTAAACCCTAAACCCTAAACCCTAAACCCTAAACCCTAAACCCTAAACCCTAAACCCTAAACCCTAAACCCTAAACCCTACACCCTATACCCTAAACCCTAAACCCTAAACCCTAAACCCTAAACCCTAAACCCTAAACCTTTTTGAGTCTAGGCTCGCTACAGTGGTGGCTCACCTTCCGCAGGTTTTGTGATGCTTGAAGGCATGTCGGCTTGGTTGTAGAGAAGTTTAGGGTTTAGGGTTTAGGATTTAGGGTTTGGGGTTTAGGGTTTAGGATTTAGGGTTTAGGGTTTAGGGTTTAGGGGTTAAGTTTGGGCCCTGATATCTGGGCGTTGAACGGGGTTCTATGGGCTCTTTTCACTCTAGCACGAACTAGGAGGCCCGACCACACCGACCTAGGCAGGCCCGTGGGATAGTCATGTTTTGCCTTCTTGGGTTTAAGAGGGTCATACTGAATATTTACCCTAAACCCTAAACCCTAAACCCTACACCCTAAACCTTGAACCCGAAACCCTAGAGCTTTGAGGCTCAGGGCTCAAGCCCTGAACCCGCATTTTTGGTGGTAAAACTGCCTCCTAAGCTTGGGCGTTTTTAGGGTTTGGGTTTAAGGTTTAGAGCCTGGGGACTCAGAAAATCGAGGGTTCAACGTGACTACCGGAAGATTGAAGTGAACTATGAGCCTTATCAGCCCCAGCACAACCTAAGGTACACCAGAACCTACAATTCCTTGGGGCTTAGGGTCTAGGGTGTAGGGGTTGAGAGGTTTAAGGCTACAGTTCCGAAAAAGCCCAGGTGAAGGGCAGCCCCTTCTCGTTTCCTACTACAAACACTACGAACCCTACTAACCCTGCTAAGTCGCCCTAAACACCATAAACCCGAAGTTCACGAAGCCACCACTCGGCTTGAGCATAGCTGAGACTCAGGCGGTTCATGCCCTCTGTTTGGGGTTTAGTGTTTAGGGTTTAGGGTTTAGGGTTTAGGGTAAATATTCAGTATGGTATAGGGCACCATGTTGTGCGCTCGAAGGAGAGTGGAGATGCTTAGATACGGAGCTTGAAGATCAGCGATGCCTTCAGTCAGCCGCAGGAGGGGTGTGTTTGAGAGTTTAGGGTTTAGGGCTGTAGGGTTTCGGGTAGAACCGTCCGCGCTCCCAATCGCAGCGTGCTTGGAGAGCACCGAAACTGCCGGGAGTCGTAGAGCCATGGCGCAGACACTGTGCCTCGGCTGCGGTTTAGGGTTTAGGGTTTAGGGTTTAGGGCTTAGGGCTTAGGGCTTAGGGTCTAGGGCAGAGTCTAGGGTCTAGGGTTTAGGGTTTAGGGTTTAGGGTTCAGGGTTTAGGGTTTAGTGTTCAAGGTTCAAGGTTTCGGGTTCAGAGCCCAAGCCCTAAAGCCTGGACCCGAGGACCTGATGGGCTCGACGCGTCCGTGTGGTGGGTATCTCATGTTCCCCTATGCTGTATCGCTTCCCAAAGCCGACAGGTACACAAGCACTGAGGGTTTAGGGTTTATAAACCCTAAACCCTAAACCCGAACCCTAAACCCTAAACCCCAAATAACTCTCGACCCTAAACCCTGTGTCCTGAGGAGCCATGGTGACTTTAGCCTCTTGGAGGGTGCCTGGGCCATCCAACATGATTGTTTCCTTCGATGTTTTCAGCTTTAGGGGTTTTTGTTTACGTAGAAAAGCCCAAGGGAATTTCAATACACTTTTATAATGGTTCTAAGTAGGGGAGTAGGGCAAATGCATTTGAGATGGCGTGGAGGATTCCCAAAGAGCCCCGGATACCTTAAGCCCTATACCCCTTCATTCATGTTGGGACCCGATCATCATTGAAGGCCTGTTCCTTAATGG
The DNA here is from genome assembly GCA_905221605.1 of Symbiodinium natans. Lineage (NCBI taxonomy): Eukaryota > Dinophyceae > Suessiales > Symbiodiniaceae > Symbiodinium > Symbiodinium natans. The sequence continues at coordinate 307,539 of CAJNDS010002148.1, forward strand.
GTTTTGGCATGGTTCCTTCGTATAGTCCCTTACCTTCTTAAGAGGTTCTGGTTTTACAGGGTATACAAGGAGTATATAGGGGGTGCCCATCTAAGGGCAACTACCCCAAGCCCTAAACCCTAAAACCCAAGCCCTAACCCTAAACCCTAAACCAAATGAAAGGCCCATAGGAAGGGAGCATGTAACTACCCTGAGACTCTTTGGGCATCTTGGTTTGGGACTGCTCGACGTCACAAGGTTTCATGGCTTCAGGGTCCACATCAAGCTTGAGCCCTGAATGCCCTGAATGCCCTAAACCCTAGGGTTTCGGGTTTAGGGTTTAGGGTTTAGGGTTTAGGGTTTAGGGTTTAGGGTTTAGGGACCTCTAAACCCTAAACCTCTAAACCCTAAACTGCTAAACCCTGAACCCTAAACCCTAAACCCTACTAAGCCTTTCGGAGCACTCTTGGCGTAGACTGTGTGAAGCTCTAACACACTCTGCTCCACTCCACCCGAGCAAAACGAGGGTAGTTACATGGTCGCCTGGTAGGGGCCCTTAAGTGGGTCCCTATAGATACCCCTTATATACCCTATAGAACACAAACGGAGGTACATAAGGGGCCATACTAAGGGACCGTGCAACTCCCTTAGTGATACAGAATCCGATCAGGTACTCGGTAGCCCAGTGGTACCCTTTGCCCTTCTTTTTGGTTATGGCTTCCCTGAAAAATATCCAACCCGAAAAAGGGTGCCCTTTTTGTAATATGGTTGCTGGGCTACTAAGGGTATTTTCGCCGCTACTGTACGAAGTAAAGCCCTAACCCTTAAGCTTAAACTGTCAAAGCCTGCTTGGAGGTTTAGGGTTTAGGGTTTAGGGTTACTTATAACCCCAATTATGATTGCACTCAGAAGTCAAACCCTAAGCCCTAAGCCCTAAACCCTAAACCCTAAACCCTAAATGAAGCCCCCCCTCCACGTCCCCTTTATAGGTTATAATTCGACTTAGAGTTGGGGTTTTGGGTCTCAAGCTCGTGAGCCGAAGTTTGAGGCCTTTTGGATGTCTGGGCTTCCGATTCACAGCTCAGGGTTCTCAGGGCCCCAGATGTTCGGAACCCTAAGCCCTAAACCCTAAACCCTAGACCCTGACTGCGGCACCCCTTCCCCCCTGCGAACCGAGGTATGAGGCGCGAGAGCATGATGCCTAGGAAGCCAGGGCCCCGGAAGTGTGGGGGAGGGTTTAGGGTGCAGGGTGTTGGGTTTAGGGTTTAGGGTTTAGGGTTTAGGGTTTAGGGTTTAGGGTTTAGGGTTTAGGGTTTAGGGTTTAGGGTTTAGGGTTGAGGGTTGAGGGTTGAGGGTTGAGGGTTGAGGGTTGAGGGTTGAGGGTTGAGGGTTGAGGGTTGAGGGTTTAGGGCTAGGCGAGCTTAACACCCTAAGATCTTATCTGAAATCTTGGGACTTGGAGTGGTTTGGGGGGAATTTGGGGTTTAGGGTTTATGGGCCGGAGGGCATGCGCTGCCCAAATTGGAGAGGGTCTATATCCCCGAGGGCTTAAACCCTAAACCCTAAACCCTAAGCCCTAAGCCCTAAGCCCTAAGCCCTAAGCCCTAAGCCCTAAGCCCTAAGCCCTAAGCCCTAAGCCCTAAGCCCTAAGCCCGAAGCCCGAAGCCCGAAGCCCGAAGCCCTAGGCCCTAAGCCCTAAGCCCTAAGCCCTAAGCCCTAAGCCCTAAGCCCTAAGCCCTAAGCTAGCCCTTAGCCCTTAGCCCTTGGCCCTAAGCCCTAAGCCCTAAGCCTTAAGCCCTAAGCCCTTAGCCCTTAGCCCTAATCCTATCCCCTACAAAGCTTTTGACCACGAGCTCGGTTGGTGTTCATGGCTTCGGCGCGTCCGGGATGCCCATTCGCACCCTATGAGCGCGCGCCCGTTTGTCTCCCAGGTGACCCCCTAAACCCTAAACCCTAAACCCCAAAACCGGAAACCCCAAACCATAAAAACCCCCAAGCCCGAAAGTGCTGAACCCAAAAACGTTGTACCGGCAGCAGCCATGAACGCATCAATCTCAGATATATATATATATATATATATGCTACCCCCCCCAGCGACCTACCCTTTTTAGGCCGTTTTAGGCCTTTTTAACAAAAAACAACAACGAAGGCCCAACAGTCGCGTCGTTAATCACCGGGTAATGAAGGACAGTTACTGGGACACCCACCTCACAGACCCCGATGAGCCAGCATTGGATGAATCTACATTTTGAATCTGAAGCGGACAATGCTGTTTTTAGATGTTTAGATCTGTGTTTTTTCTATGCAAATTGTGCGTTTAAAAGGGCACCTAGTGTTTTGTTGAGCAACTAAATTATTTATACAATTGTGTTTGTACGAGGAAGAGTATTAATCAAATAGTGAAACATTTTTCTTGGTTCTATGCGAATTTAACTACTAGAGTAATTATTAAGCAAAGAGCCCAATTTGACTCAAGTGAATACTATGTAAGGAGCATACCCAACCAAGATACGAAATAGACACCATTCTCAACCAAAATATGGCAAAGTGTGCGTTTAAAGGGCAAATAATGCTTTGTTGAGCAACTACTGTATTTATACAATTGTGTTTGTACTAGGCAAAGTATGAATCAAATACTATCTGAAAAGTCCACTGAAATACCTTATTTCATATTCATGAAACTTTATTTTTTTTGAAATAATCATTCTATGCAAATTTAGCTACTAGAGTAAGTATGAAGCAAATAGCCCAATTTTGACTCAAGTGAATACTAGTTAAAGGACCATGCTCAACCAAATACGAAATACACACTAATGGAAATGGAAGCGGTTCTACCTACATAACAATGAAACAAAGATAGCTGAAGTATTCAATAAAGACCACTTATATACTATGTCTGAAAGGCACAATTTGCATAAGCAAGCTTAAAAATGCACAATAATGGAAATAGAAGAGGTTCTACTTACATAACGATGTGTGAAGTATTCAATAAAGACCGCTTATATACTATGTTTGAAAAACACAACTTGCACAATCAGGCTTAAAAAATGCACAAGAATCCTAGAAAAGTACTTAGTGAAGGCCATACACAAGCAAATTCACAAATACAAAAAAACGTCCAAAAGCGCAAGCTTTTCAGGAGAATCTCTGGTGAAGTTTGGATTCTAGGGTTTTGGGGTATCCCTGGACGAGTAGGAGTCACTTTTTAAGCAAACAATTCTAAGCAATAAATGCTTTTTCTCAAGACAAGTATTGCAAATGCTGTTTCTTTTAAATTAATCGCTTTTACCAGGCAAATATCACCCATGCCAACTTAGCTACCAGAGCACCAAGTAATGGTTGAAGAAGGTCTGCTACACTTGAGTACAACCAAAAGATGCACTAAACACTAGTTGAAAACGAAGCGAAGCGGTTCTACGTACATAATATAACGAAACAAATAGTTCTGAAGCACTAGAAAGACCACTTGTATTCTATTTCTGAAAAGCACAATTAGCATAAGCGCACTTAAAAATGCGTAGTTGTTGCCTCGTGACCGTAAAGGCGAACCAAAAAGCCAAAATACCAAAACCAAAAAAACCAAAAACACCAAAACCAAAAAACCCAAACAACCAAAACAAAAAAAATTCCAAAAACACCAATTTTCGGGACTCTTGGAGAAGCCTCACAGGGATTCCTGAGAGTTCCGCAAATTTTTTTTTTTTTTTTTTTTGTTTTTTTTTTTTTTTTTTTTTTTTTGTTTTTGGTATTTTGGTTTTCTACTGTCCCGTGTATGCGATTTTAGTTGTATTTTAGTCTGCCCTAGAATACGCTATATTGCACACCGAGTTTGCTTGCAGTGCAGTGGGTGACTTGAGACAAGGCGAAAAAGGGTAGGTCACTGGGGGCGGGGGGGGGGTACCATATAAATATATATATATATGTATATGAATATATATATATATATATGCATATATATATATATATATATACAAGCAGAGAGAGAGAGCGAGAAAGAGAGAGAGAGAGAGAAGCCTTCAATATCCACCCAGGTTTACAGTGCAAGAGATGGACGTCAAGCTTCGCAATGCCAAGTGCCCCGGGCCTGTAGGGTTCAGGGTTTAGGGTTTAGGGTTTAGGGTTTAAGGTTTAGGGTTTAGGCTCACGCCCCCTGGGAGTTTTCGAGGATGATGTGGTCAGACCCCCCCAAACCGCAGGCCCCCAAAACTCGAACTCTGAACCCCAAACTTCCCTGAGCCCCCCCGAAGCTCTAAACCCCTACACCCCTAAACCGTAAACCCTGAACCCTGAACCCTGAACCCTGAACCCTGAACCCTAAACCCTAAACCCTAAGCCCTAAACCCTTAACCCCTAACCCTTAACCCTGAACGCGAGGTATGCCGTGCGAGGGGCCGTGCCCCAGCGGGCGGCCGAGCTGGCTGGAAAGCTGAAGGCCCACGGGTGGGCTCTCTCGGGTTTGGGGGTGTAGGGTTGAGGGTTTGGGGTTTAGGGTTTGGGGTGTACGTAGGGCGTAGGGTTCAAGGCAGCTCTTCAGGATTTTCAGGCCTGGGGGGCCGGATGCAGGAAGGATCCCTAGCTTGCCCTTTTCTTCGCCATTCTGGAGTCGAACTTTCAGGTCTTTTGATAGCCCAGTGGTACACTTGTTCTTTTTGGTTCTGGTTCCCTTATAAAGTAACCAACCAAAAAAAGGGTGCCCTTACTATAATATGGTTACTGGGCGACTAAGTCTTCAAGCAAATTGCAGCCTAGTACCCTACTAGAAACCGGTAGTTATTCGTAGCCGTAGTGAACTTGTTCAAACGATGTGCTACCCTTTTGGAGACGCAAGAGAACTAGAGAAAGCAATCCAAACCCCCCTGCCATTTTTTCGGACCTAAACCCTACACCCCACACCCTACACCCGAAACAGTAAACCCCAAGCCTCAGGAATGCGAAGACCTTACGTGTAGGGTTCCGGGTTTTCCTGTTTTTTTCATCCAAAATGCCATGAGCTTTTCCAATCCAATACCCCGCCTACTTAAACCCTAAACCCTCAACCCCAAACCCTAAACCCGAAACCCTAAACCCTAAGCCCTAAGCCCTAAGCCCTAAGCCCTAAGCCCTAAGCCCTAAGCCCTAAACCCTAAACCCTAAACCCTACTAACTTTGCACACAAATGCGGGAGGCTGGCGAGAAGATGCCCTTCGATCGCCTCGTGCCCTGCCACACAAGAACTAGGAACCCTGGAGCCCTAAACCCTAAACCCTAAACCCTAAACCCTAAACCCTAAATCCCAAATGTGCATAGGTTTTAAGGTTCAGAGGGGTTTGTGGCTTTAACGTTTCTGGGATGCACGACCTGGCTTGGAGTTCGCGTTGAATGCAAGGGTTTTCGTGGCAGGATCAGGGGACCCTAAACCCTAAATCCTAAACCCGAAACCCTAAACCCTAAACCCTAAACCCTAAACCCGAAACCCTACTCCTGCGTCAGAGATTTACGTGTCCTAGCATGCCTCTTCAGGTACCCTAAGCCCAAAACCCTGAACCCAAACCCTGAAGCCCAAAGCCTATAGCCGTAAACCCAGGTGCTTTGGGGGGTTTAAGGTCAAATCTTCTTTTTTGTCGAACTTAGAGGTTCATGGGTACTTATAACTACTATTATAAACCTACTTATAACTACTATTATAAGTCTACTCATAATTACTATTATAAACCTACTTATAACTACGATTATAAACCTACTTATAACTACTATTATAAATCTACTTATGACTACTACTATAAATCTACTTATAACCGACTTAGGGGACTTAGGGGGCTTATAAGTGCAGTTATAACTGGGGTTATAAGTACCCTGGATCTCCAAGAAGGATTGCTGGACGAACCAGTGCGCGTAGTGAGGCGTGGAGTGTGCTGGTGGTCCGCTTGGACTTGTGTGGGTTTAGGGTTTAGGGTTTAGGGTTTAGGGCTTAGGGTTTAGGGTTTAGGGTTTAGGGTAATAAATCCAGAAATGCCGAATACAAACACATTCTGATGAGTAAAAGGAAGCATGAATTTGTTGTTCCTAGCTGGGCTTTTAGTGAACGGCCGAACAAGCCGAAAATTCACCTCTCTCGCCCAGTTCTTGCATTCCCTAAACCCTAAACCCTAAACCCTAAACCCTAAACCCTAAACCCTAAACCCTAAACCCTAAACCCTAAACCCTAAACCCTAAACCCTAAACCCTAAACCCTCAAGAGGTGTTCTGCAACATCGGGAACCCGCATGCGGTCCAGCAGAAGCCAATCACCTTCTATCGGCAGGCCCAGGATCTTAAGCTCTTGAACATTGAGGGTTAGGGTTTAGGGTTTAGGGTTTAGGGTTTAGGGTTTAGGGTTTAGGGTTTAGGGTTTAGGGTTTAGGGTTTAGGGTTTAGGGTTTAGGGTTTAGGGTTTAGGGGTACCCTCTTGAACATCCCTCAATGACGTGGGGGTTTCCCAGAGAGAGTCCTACAGTAGGGGTAGGTCTTAGGGTTTAGGTTTTAGGGCTACTAGGTAACTGGGTTTTGGAGTACTGCACGTTAATGCTGTTTTTTGTTCTGGTTCCTATTTTTTGCTACATATACCTAAAAAGTATATACTTTTTTCCACGGTCTACTCCAAAGTAGGGACTGAGCCCCGAAAGAGAGTGGGGTTTAGGGCTTTTGGCAGCCCAGTGGGACCCTTCTCCCTTGTTTTGGTTCAAGGTTTCCTTTTTGAGTAACCAACCCCCAAAATGGTACCCAAGAATGGCAGACGTCTGGAGTCTAAACAGAGTTGTCGTGGTCTAGGACCCCCCGACGATACCCTTCATTCAGCCCTTTCCGCAACAGGGTCACGGTTTTGGGGATCTCCCTAAACGCTATAAAGCCTTCAAGAACTATATACACCCTACACCCGAAACCCTGAACTGGAAAGGGCTCTCTCTTGGCCAGGGATGTTCTTGGCAAGTTTTCTTGGCGGTGCCCTTTCCCCTCTCGCTTGTCCCTTAGTATGGTTCCCATACCTCCTGTAAAGGGTTCTGAAGTATGGGCCCTGGGTATGAACAGGGACACCGATGAACCGTCCTGGGCCATGCCGGAGGGGAATCCTGCAGCGCCAGCAGCGATTGGCGTCGGTTCATCTTCACCAACCTGCACTGGCTTTTGTGGGACTTTTGGGGGGGTCCCCTTTTTAAGGCCCATACTAGGGGGGTGTAGGGTTTAGGGTTTAGGGTTTAGGGTTCAGGGTTTAGGAACCTCGAAGCCCTTAACCTCATACCCTCCTTGAGCTCGAACCTTAAACCTTGAATGCTTAGGGCTTCGAGTTTGGGCCCTTTCAAGAAGACTGCGCCGATAAACATCTCTAATCGTTTTTGGGATTGCAAGATTTTGCTTGGGGAGCCTGAGCCCTAAGACCCAAACCTTGCATCCCAAAGCCTAAGCCCCCCTAAGGCTGGAACCCGAAACACCAAGAGTTCAAGGGCTGGTTGAGGGTTCGATGGTTTGGGGTTGGGAGTCGGGGGAGGGATTTTTTTTATTTCATTATATTATAATAATAATTATTATTATATTATTATTATTACTAATGTCTGGATTCTTGGGAACAGACTCCGGAACCAGGTTCAGACTCCGCAAAATAACTCGTTTAAAATGCATGATAAGCCGCTAAAAGCCTTAGGGCTTCTCCAAACAAATCCTGCCTCCAAACTTAATACAAGCCCTCACTTTGGTACTTCCCAAAATTTAGCAAAAGGCCTCACTTTGATACTCCCATGGCCGCAACCCCCCAAAACCTGAAGCCCTAACAGCCCGTCAGGCCACTGACTCCCAAGCTCCAGGCCACATCATGGCAGGTTTCAGGAACACATGGCCACCGCTGGGTGGATGGAAGCAGCGGGCTATTTCAGGGTTTAGGAGTTTAGGGTTTAGGGCACGCTGCACGAGTGTGCTGTAGGAGCCGCTGATTAAGTGGCCAAATTCAGGTTTAAGTATCCAGAGCACGCTGTACGAGTGTGCTGTAGTCCCCCTGGTAGAGTGGCGAAACCGGTGCTCTCGCTTCTGTCCCGTCCGGCTGGCAGGCCTCTGGCACGGCACATCTGTGTGTTTACAAAATCGGTATACACCAGTATAATGTGCTGTATTTGTTCTTCTACATGTACTGTGAGGTTACGACAGGTCAAGCCAAACCAAGCTAGGCCCAGGCCAAGCCAATCCAACAAAGGAAGCCAGGGCAGCCACATGAAGCACAACAGCGGCCACCTAGTGCACATATAAACATCGGCCACCTAGTGTACATATAGCTGGTCCAACCCTTCAGTCCCTGGGGCAGGAGATCAGTCGTGTTTCGCGCGACGGCGACAGCAGAATGCCGATCCCTGGCAAGAGCTGGCTTGAGGGAATAGGCGTACATCTTTCGTAAAGCGTGAAGGGTATTCGGACCAATACAAGGCAATCGGATCATGTTCAGCATCCTCGTGCTGCAGCAGTGCTCTGCAAAGGCTTGACAGTACTTGGCCCATGCTGCCCTACCCTACCAGTGCCCCACACTGACCATACCAACGCCACACTCGCGTGTTATGGGCCCCGACCTCCAAACCCTTGCAAACTAGATTCCTATTTCCTCACCTGGAAAGTATGTGTTAAATTAACCTCATCGGATTTTCCCACGGCATCCTCTTGACTTCAAAAGTGCGTGTGTGGGAATATGACGATGCGCCGCACTCGGGCTACCAGGCCTGACAAAATCACAGCTTCATTGCAGCGTGGCTTGTCACGGAGGGAGTAAGGCGCCAGATTCCCACACAGCAGGAGAACATAGCTCACCATGGCCGTCGCAAGGGGAGCATAAGGTCGACGTGACACAGTCTTCGGGCCTGAGGACTGTCATTGGTGTTTGCCCCCTGCCCGCCCGCAGCCTGCTATAGCCTGCTCGCTTCTCGGCGGCCGTCCTTGGCATCTTGTCCTTTCTCTCCTTCGCGTTCGTTGCCTTTTGCTTTCTCTCCTTGTCCTTCTCCTTCTCATTTGTTGCCTCTCCTTTGTCGCCTTCTCCATTGGCCCCTTCGGCTCCTGACTGGGTTGGGCACTGTTGCTGGGAATCGCAGGCAGTCCTTGTTTTCGGACGTGAGATCCAGGCGTCATCCTCCTTTCAGATGATCTGTCTCTGGCTCTTAAACTCGCAAAAGCAACTGTCCACTATGATAGCTGTCCTTCAACTCTTCCTTCACCTCAACCACCTCGGCGGGTTTCTCCTTCTGGCTGCTCTTGCCCTGGCGCCATGCACACATGCGTGTTCTGTTAGGACAATGTGGTCCAGCTCAGAGGTTCCCAAAACTTGGCTGAGAGCTTGGCCGAAGTCTTGGCCGCAGTAACCTTGAGTCCCGATGCCGCGCGGGCCGCGCGGGCTTCCTGGAGGAGTTCAACCAACAATTCTCGAGCAACCTCAGCCTCGCCAGGCTGGTCCATCTTTCGCTTCTTCCACCAAATATTGAACACATCAATCGCTATTGATGTTTTAACCGAAGTTGGTTTTTCTTCCAAATCAATAAAACAAACTCCTCAGGTGTTTTGTTGTCTCTGAAACTCAATAGGAAGAGGCCATGGAAATCAAAAGAGAGCATGTCATCAACATCGATAACAGTACAAACCAAAACCAATAGGGAAGAGTATGAAAAATCAATAGAAATTCAATTTGTCTCAGTACTTTCGACCAAAAAAGGTAAACCATCAAACGCTCAATAAGTTTGTCGCGGAATTTTGAGTTTAAGTGTTTGGGTTGCCGGTTAAGGGCTTAAACTCTAGACACCCCGAAGCCCCCTAAACACCATAGACCATAAACACCCCAAACACCCCAAGCCCTAAACACCCTAAGTGGAAGCACCCTAAACCCCAAACCCCCGCAACCCCCGAACGCCCCAAACCCTAAACCCCCAAAAACCCTAAACCCCCTAAACCCCTCAACCCCTAAACCCTAAACCTTGAACCCTAAACCCCTCAGACCCTACCCTGAACCCCCTACCGCCGAAATCCTAAGCCACCTAAACCCTAAACCCTAAACCCTACACCCCTAAACCCTCAACACTCTAGGCTCTGAACCCAAACCCGCACTCTAAGCCCTAAACCATCTTAAACCTAATCCCTGAAGTCTGAACCTTAAACCCTAAACCCTACACCTAAAGCCTTCCCTAAACTCACTGAACCCTGAGCTCCCAACCCCCTAGACCCCCAAACTACATAAACCCTAAACCCCCCCCCCCCCAAACCCTGAACCCACCAAACCCTAGACACCCCAAACCCCAAACACCCTAATCCCTCAACCTTAAACCCTACCCAAACCCCTTCAAGTCAATCTACCCCCCCCCCACCCCCCCCGCCCAAACCCTAAACCACCTAAACCCACCCTAAACCACCTAAACCCTAAACCCCTAAACCCTAAACTCCCTAAATCCTAAACCCCCGAAACCCACAAACTCTCTAAACCCTAAATCCTAAATCCCATAAACCCGAGTCGGGTTTTGGGTTGAGTTCTTCCTTTTTTTATTTACATGAATGTTATTCAGTATTCATGAATATTCATGAGTATTCATGAGTCTTCATGAGTCTTCATTGATTTGCATGAGTCTTCATAAGTCTTAAGTATTCAGAAGTCTTCATAAGTCCTAATAAGGGTTGACAAGTATTCATACAACCATTATGAGTACATTGGAAAAACGATCAGAACATCCCAGCCCAAATTTTGAAAAATATACGTGGCTTTCCAACCCTTTCGAAATTTACATGGGGCTCTTCAACCCGGCTTGCGCGATTTGTGATTTTGGCCCTCTTCTTTCAACAAAAACTAAGGGGGACACTGCTTGCGATTTGTCATTGAGTGATGTATTCTGTAAAAAGGGTACTGTTTTGGATTTGTCATTTGGGACCTCTATTTCAACAAAAACTAAGGGGGGGCACTGCTCACGATGTCATTTTTGTGATACAGTCTACACAAAATTAAGGGGAAACTGCTTGCGATTTGTGATTTTGCGACCTCTTCTGTCAACAAAGAACTAAGGGGGACACTGCTTGCGAGCTGTGATTTTGTGATGTATTCTGTAACAGAATAACGGCGCCCCATTCCAAAATGATAACTTCTGGACATTTTGGGGCGCCCCGTCCCGAAATGATAACTTATGAGTGTTTTTGGGGCGCCCCGCCCCGAAATGATAGCTCAGTAGAACCTAGGCCACTTTCAAGCTGCGACAGACAGCAGACCCTAAGCCTAAACCCTATGAACCCTGAACCCTACACCGTAAACCTCTGGTTAAGCCTAAACCCTAAACCCTATCAAACCTCTGAGTTAAGCCTGAACCCTACATCCGAAACCGTAGACCCTGTCTTAAACCTGATATAGATCCCAATCAAAATCTTGCGCGTTTTGGCTTCAAGTTTCATGAGCGTACGGGGTTAAGGCCCCTCAGACGCCAAGGCCTCAAGGCCCCTACGGCCCCTGCGGCCCCTTAAGATCACTTCAGGCCCCTAAGGCCCTAAGGCCCCTTGAGGTCTCTTGAAGTTTCTATAGGCCCCACTTTAAGGCCTCCGAAGGCCCTAAGGCCCCTTAAGGTCCCTAAGGCCCCTTAATTCCCGAGAAGGCCCCTTAAGCGCAAGGCCCCTTAAGGTCCCTAAAGCGTCTTAAGGTCCCTAAAGGCTGCTTAAGGTCCTTAAAGGTCCCTAACATTTCTTAAGATCCCTAAGCCCCCCTTGGAGCGCCTTAAGGCCCCTAAAAGTGGGGGGGAGGGCCCGGAGAAGCACCAGTGTAAAGCAAACATGTACAAGCGTCGGACACAGGGGTGTCGGATGCCGGCGTTGCTCGTCGGACACAGGGGTGTCGGACGCCGGCATCGGGCGTCGGACACTGGGGCGCCGGCGTCCGACGCCCCTGTGTCCGACGCCCGACGGCGGCGTCCGACGCCCCTATGTCCGACGCCCGACGCCGGCGTCCGGCGCCATACCCCCCCCCTTGGTGTCGATATTCGGGGGGGGGAGTGCCAAATTGGAGAAAGTTTTCTTCTTCTGGGTTTGGGGGGGGTGTGGGGGAGTGGGGGGGGGGGGGAGAAATTAGAAGAAAATGCTAACAATAGGGGGTCAGAAATTAGAGGAAAATAAGAAGCAACATGTCGCATACACATGAGCGGCCAGTACTTGCAGCCACCTTTTCTTGGGGATCGCGTAAGACTACCAGAAGACCTCTTCTGCAGCTATAGATCCGTCATGGCATGGCCATGTGAAGTTGCGTGCTCGGGAAGGTCAGGGCCCTGAGCTGTCGCAGATCGGTAGGGTATCGTCAGCACAGACCGTCGCAGACATGAACTGCCATGGATACAACTGGCGGCGCCGAAGGACACAACATAGGGGGGGGTTCCCGTCCCTGCAGCCTTTGGATTTGAGCATCACTTGCTACTTAAAATCATGGGGTCCGAGCAATGGTGGTCACTCGAGAAACGCCGGCGCAAGCAGGGCAAAAGCGCAGGCACTTTCGATTGTCGCTTGGCACAGTCTGCAGTCTAGGAGGGTCAGAGACTGCCTTTGGGACGTGTGACATGCTTTGCTGCAGCTCAGTTTACTGGTGGCCCCCCGGAGGGGGGGGGTGCAGCCGAACATTCGCTGATGCTTGCGCTGTGGCCGAGCGGTGTGGCTTTCCCATACCGCCACTACAACAGGAGTGGCGCGGTCAGGACTGCTTTGCTCTGGGGTTCAGGGTTCAGGTCTTTAGGCGCAGGGCAGTATGGCGTATTATGGCGTGTTTTTGAGTTGGCCACGATGTGACCCTTCCAGCCCGAAACTGATGTCTGAAGCAAACACGTGTCAGAGGCGATAAGAGGGTTGATTGCAACGTGCAGGATTGCGACCTGGGCGAACGGATTCCGATACCGCCTCCGGAGAAGGCACGGCTGTGTGCCGCGATACTCGCAATACCATACAATACCAGAACCCGGTACCATTAAGCATGTGTCCCCTCATGGTCCCTTGAAGAATGTTGCCGTCGTACCGCTCATGTCTCCGGGGTTGGGGGTTCGGGCTTTAGGGGTTTGGGGTATGCCGGCCAGGATTCAAGGTTCACCGTCGGGTGTTTGGCATGTAAGTTGACTGCATGTTTTAGGTGCTGACAGCATTGTAGCTGGGAAGGCCTTCCCCCCCCCCCCCCTCCCTCCCCTCTCCCTCGCCCTCACGGGTCGCAGGCAAGGCGCGCTGTGGCTGCAGGAGGTTGGACGTGTCCACGAACAGGGGGTGGGGGTGTCGGTGGATGTCGGCGGTTGGTTGTGGGTAGGGGGTTTTCTCACTTGTCGTTTGCTTGGGCGGCTTGTTGGGAGCGAGGATAATAGGAGGGCCAAGTCTTTATCGACCATGTTCAAAGCTGTCCCCTGCATGTCTAGAAAGGCCTAGTCACTGGTCAAGCAACCCGGCGGTTGAAATAGCAGCCTCAGCCCGGTGAGACCCCGCCATCATTTCCGGACAATCCAAAACCATCCAAAGCACACGCTTGCCAACCCCCCCTTTTTGAGCACAGGGGTGAGGGGGTTGGAACAGGTTTCCGTTTCCATCCACGCCCCACGCCGCTTACTGGTGTCTGGATTTTTTTTTCTTAAACAATATATGCTAGCCCTCCCCCCCCCCCATCCCCCCCAAAAAAAAAACACTCAACAAGCTTTTGAGGTGGAACCCGGTGCGGCGCAGCCGAGTTGGTGGAGGACACCCGAAACTCCCAAACTTTCTCAAACCATAAGCTGCTCAGGACCCTGGGCCCTAAACCCCAACCCCGGAACCTTAGACCTGTAAACCCTAAACCCGTGGTCCCTCGACCCTACAGTCACCAAAACCCCTGAACCTGAGATCTCTAAATGGTAAATCCCTAAACCCTGCTTTCTACATCCCGAACCCTTGACATCCCTAGCCCTAAACCCTAAACTTCCAGAATTCCACTGCTTCGCAATCCTTTTTTTGGCAGGCCCCAATCTCTTCTTCCGAGCGGCGCCCTTTGATGGAGGACTGGAGTGTCCTGCACCCTAAACGTCCCAACCCCAGAACCATGCAACCGTTGGGGCACCAGGCGTGCCCTCTCACTCCCAGTCCCCCCCCCCCCCCCCCATAACCTCCTAACCCGAGGACTCCGCTGCGGATGCTGGGAAGAGCCAAGAGCCCTCCAGGACTTCCTGCTCACAGGGCCAGTCGTCTATGTCTCCTCCTTTGCAGGCGTGCTCTGGGTGCTCAGGCGTGTGCCAAGACATGTTGTCTTCGCAATCTTTGGCAGGCCACCCCAACCCCGCATGGCACCTCTCCTTTACAGGCGTGCTCTGGGCTTGGAGGTGTTAGAGGTGTAGCCACGCATGTGCCAAAACAGGTTGTTTTCGCAGTCTTTTCTCTGGCAGGCCCCGATCGCTTCTTCCGAGCTGGCAGCACCGCGCCCGTTGATGGAGGACTGCGCCCTAAACACCCCAACCCCATAGGGCCTGTGACCCCAACCTCCCCCCTATGCAGGCGTGCTCTGGGCTTAGAGGTGTTGAGAGGTGCAGGCACGCGTGTTCCCAGACAGGTTGTTTTCGCAGTCTTTTCTCTGGCAGGTCCCGATCGCTTCTTCCGAGCTGGCAGCAACGGAGGCGTGGGCTGGGCTTGGAGGTGTTAGAGGTGCAGCCACGCATGTGCCGAGACATGTGGTTTATATCCTCAGCAGGATGTGGGCCTGCTTCGCAATCCTTTCTTTGGCAGGCCCCAATCTCTTCTTCCGAGCGGCGCCCTTTGATGGAGGACTGGAGTGTCCTGCACCCTAAACGTCCCAACCCCAGAACCATGCAACCGTTGGGGCACCAGGCGTGCCCTCTCACTCCCAGTCCCCCCCCCCCCCCCCCATAACCTCCTAACCCGAGGACTCCGCTGCGGATGCTGGGAAGAGCCAAGAGCCCTCCAGGACTTCCTGCTCACAGGGCCAGTCGTCTATGTCTCCTCCTTTGCAGGCGTGCTCTGGGTGCTCAGGCGTGTGCCAAGACATGTTGTCTTCGCAATCTTTGGCAGGCCACCCCAACCCCGCAGGGCACCTCTCCTTTGCAGGCGTGCTCTGGGCTTGGGGTTGTTAGAGGTGTAGCCACGCGTGTGCCAAAACAGGTTGTTTTCGCAGTCTTTTCTCTGGCAGGCCCCGATCGCTTCTTCCGAGCTGGCAGCACCGCGCCCGTTGATGGAGGACTGCGCCCTAAACACCCCAACCCCATAGGGCCTGTGACCCCAACCTCCCCCCTATGCAGGCGTGCTCTGGGCTTAGAGGTGTTTAGAGGTGCAGGCACGCGTGTTCCCAGACAGGTTGTTTTCGCAGTCTTTTCTCTGGCAGGTCCCGATCGCTTCTTCCGAGCTGGCAGCAACGGAGGCGTGGGCTGGGCTTGGAGGTGTTAGAGGTGCAGCCACGCATGTGCCGAGACATGTGGTTTATATCCTCAGCAGGATGTGGGCACCTTGCCGGCGCCCTTGCCGGCATCTCCTTCTGTGCAGGAGCGCTTCTGTTTAGGGTTTAGGGTTTAGGGTATAGGGTTTAGGGTTTAGGGTTTAGGGTTTAGGGTTGATGATGCGTCCGAAACCCAACCCTTGAGACCTCTGGAGCCTGCGCGCCGACCCATGTGTAGACACATCTGCGAGGAGCCCTCGACGATCGCGCAACACACCGAACTGGGGAGCAAGGCCAGCGATAGATTGTAAAATATCCTTGTCGCACACACACACACACACACACACACACACACGCTGAAGTCAGTTCTTATACTTATTCTGGGTGGGATGTGTCCTCAAGTCTTGCCCAGGCCGATACTTCTGATGTTCATTGTGGTCCTGCGGGCCCAGTGGTGGAGGAGTGTCTTGCTATGGTCCACGATGATGGCTTGCGCGCTTGCCACGTGGTAATGTGGTCTTGCAAGGAGCTCTCCAAGATCGGCGGAGAACACACTACACACGCTGCGCCGGGGAGCAAGGCGAGTGAGGGATTGTGGGAATTCCGACGATGGTGCGTGCTATAGAATTTCCGCGTCCTCCAGTTTCGTCCAGGCGGCTGCGTCCGATGCGCGTCACTCTGGGATAGATGAGGCCTGCTGCCGTGTTACTTTTTCTTTTGTCCCCGTGCATGCTGCCTGCGCCGTTTTTTTTTCTCCACCGCTCGGCTCGGCTGAAGGGTTCGGGGCTGTTGTGGTTGCTCCAGATAAACTTCAGTCTCCTACAGGCCAACGCACCTGATGCTCATCACGCTCCGGATCTTGCTGGAGTGGAGGTGGGCTCTGGCCCTTTCCTGTCGTGCTATGTTGTGCTCATGCGTTCCTGACCGAATGATCCTGATTTCGTGCTCCTGTCCACAGCTCGGTCTGGCTGAAGGATCTGCTGAAAAGACTGAGGGTTGAACGATGCTTCGCGCGCTTGCCATGCTTTTCTTGCAGCTGGCTGAAGCTGTGCTGGACCTCGGTCTAAGTGATCACGCGTGTCAGTTTCTCTCGGCGTGCTGCGACATGTCGAGTCGTTCCTGGCGTGTCCAGGATGACACCTCTACGAGCCTCGCAGAGGATGCGTGGTTTCATGCCTCGGAGCACCAGACCTATCTCCGCGAGATGGCTGAGCGTTGCCTGGATACACCGTCTTGGCCTCAGAGCACATGGTGTCGAGGAGCCTGAAGGGCCCTGCGCGCCAAGTCTTGAAATCTGCAAACCCTGAACCCTAAACCCTTACATTCTTCAACCCTTGAGCCCTACAATAATCCCTTGAACCTGATACCCTTCCCCATGCCGGAGGTACCTTAGACCTGAAACCCAACCCCCCCTTTCCCGAGCCGAGAACGGGGGGGTTGGGTTGTGGGTCTGAAGAGGCGAATGTTTAAAAGTTGTGGGCGGGAGTGGTGGGGGGGGGGGGGGGGGTTAGGTTTTTTAGAGGAGAAGATGGGGGGGGGGGGGGGGGGGGGCGTGGGAGGCAGGGGACCAGATGGGACCAGTCGTATGCCATACGACTGAAAAAAAAATGGTACAACAGGCCTCCCAATGTTTAGGTAGCCTTCATGACAACCCTGTTACGTCAGCTTGCCTGCCTTGGCCCTTCCAAGTGAGCCCCCTTTTGAGGCCGGATCTTCATTGCATAGACCTGTTCGGCTGCTCTGGCATGATGGCAAAGACCTGGGCCAGGGCAGGCTACGAGGCCCGTTCATTCTGTTCATTGCTGCGTAGTCGTGCGTGTTCTGACGTCCAGCTTTACCGCTAATGTCCTGTCTCTCGTCCCTGCGATGCAGTCTCGTAGCTACGACATCCGGCTGGAACCACGTGGCATGGACATCACGGGCAAGAGGGGGTTTCTGGCGCTTCTCCGACACTTGGCAGCATGGTGAAGCACAGATGGCACGGCCGCAGAGATCTCATGGGCCATGGTTGGGCTACAACATGTTTTTAGTCCTTTGCATGCAGTCTTTGGCACAGTCTATAGCTTCCGAGTCAGCTCCTGCATACGTTGCTGCACGAGTATGACCAGCGCAATGGTTCCTGCAGCCTCGCCATCGCCAGACCTGGAAGAGTTGGTCGCTCATGACACTTCCGAGGCTCCGGTGGCTGGGGGCGCGTCCCAGATCTCACAAGGGGGCTTTGTGGTTTCTGCGGCCGGCCTATCGCCTGTTGCGCCTGCGAACGCTGTGCCACCGTCCATTAGCTCCTCTCCTGCGACGTCGCCGACAACAAGACACATGCGAGACTGGCAGCCGGTCTGGTCAGCTATGTCACCTGTCCAATGTCAGTGCACCTGCGGCCGGTGCGCTGGTGGCGGAGAGATGGTCTCTGGGGCTTCTGACCCCGCTGCCTCACCGATCTCACATGGGGGCTCTGTGATTTCCGTGGCCGGCCTATCGCCTGTTTCGCCGGTGAACACTGCGCCGCCCTCCATTACCTCCTCTCCTATGACGTCAACGACGACAAGGTTCATGCGGGACTGGCAGCCGGTCTGGTCAGCTATGTCACCGATACGATGTCCGTGCAGCTGCGGCCGGTGTGCTGGTGGCGGCGAGATGGACGAGCCAGGCAAAAGCCCTGCGCGCAGTCCGCCACGGAGTCCAGCTGTTTCGATTGTTTCCATTCGCAGCTCGCCAGAATATGTCCTGACCACGCCTCCCTGCAAGCGCCGAGGGCGGTCACCATATGCATCATATGCGTGCCCAGTGCCGGTGGAGAGTGACGCTGAGCTTAAGCAGCCGAAGCGAAGCAGGCTGGCAGCTTCCGCGATTGTCGTGGACACATCGGGCTTGCCCAAGGCAGCAGACATCGCAGTAGAGTAGGTGGCTGCAGATGACAGGGTCTGCTAGGAGGGGTGAGACATGGTGAGACGGGGGATCCAGGCTGCATATGCCGCTTGAGCGACAAACGTGTCAGACAAGTGACAAGAAAAGGGCACATGCAGCAATACAGGTCACAGCCAGCTCTCAGATCTTTCAGTTTACGCATGCAAGGGGTTCCTGAAGGATTTGTGCCACGTTTGCTGCCCAATTGTGTGGGTTGCTGGCAAGGACTGGGAATGAGGCTTCGGAACCATGGCGTTGTGATCGGCGGCCCACCGTGCTCGCTGAACATCTGGCTGTGCCTTGTTCGCCTCCCATGACGTTGCTTTCATGTTTTTTTTTTTGAAAGGGGGGGTGGGGGGCACCAATGCTCTACATTCTGTCAGGTCGTCCTCTGTCCACAGACGAAGCTTATCGCACCCCGAAGGTGACACGAGGAACTATAAGGTTCGTCTGTCGAACCTTATCGCTGCCAACACGGCGCCTTCGCATGCCTTGGCTGTGCCATTCTATGCCATGCTGTGCCCTTTCGGCGATAGTCATGTCTAGTCGACTGCCGTCCGTACGCGCTTGGCTCAGGCGTGCTGGTTGACCTTGCTGCGTGACATGGGCAAGGTCTTTTACTGGGCCCTGGAGCAACCATCTCCTTCCTGGCTATGGCGGCTGGAGTGCATGATCGGCCTCACTGCTGCTTTTGGGGCAGCGCGGATATGCACATGGACGCTGCGCAGCGTTAGTGATCTCTCATGTGTGCTCAAGAAAGTCTAGAAGCAATATGGCTGAGCGATGCGTCAGCTCCCTGCCAGTCCAGGATGGCATTCTTTGGTCACGACATGCTGAAGCCGTCCACACTCATGGGGACCCTTCCGGGCTTGGCTGGCATGCGCAGGGTCATGCGAAAGGCGGACCGTGGCAAGTTCAAGCGCCGATTCGCTTGGGCCTTGGATGATCTTCCCAGCCAGTTGTTCGCGTCACATGTGCTTGCACTGCATCGACCCAACTCCATTGGCTGCTAGGAGAAGCGTCAGCAACGCCGAGCGCTCCCCAGGATCTATCATGTGACCGTGCCTGGGAAGCTACAGCAGCTACACACAGTATACACAGTGCGCATGTCTGCACGTGCTGCGATTATCTGCGGAGCTAGCTACGGCGGCTAGAGTGGCTATGGATCTGAGGAAAATGGGAAGACACGTGGTGGCCGCGACTTGCCCCAGAGTGCGGAGTACACGCAGGCCTTCTGCAAGGCTCTCCTGAGGATCTGGCTGCGCGCATGGACGCAAGGCTTGTAGATCCCTTCCTGTTTCAGCGACCCTCATGGGTCCTGTTCATACGCTGCCACGCAGCTGCTAGCTCCACCAATGGGAGTAGCGCAAGTGCTGGTGCGCTGTACACAGAAGGCCAGTTGCTGCCACATGCTGCCTGGTGTAAAATTGCATAGCCTGCAGAGCTCGCACGCTGTGGTGGGGCCAGTCCCGCAGCAGAGCCACTAGCCACACATCTGTCGTGCTGTCCAGGCCAGTTGGACTCCACAGGACCAGTGTGTCTGAGCGAAGGTCTAAACCCTTAACCCTAAACTTTACGTCTGTTTGGTTGGTGGTGGGGGGGGGGAAGGGTCTTGTGGAGCAAAACTACGCACCGACACTCATAGGGGTCCCTGCAAAGGCTTAGGGTAGGCAGTGAAGGGCAGTGAAGGGCCTGTAAGGGTGCCTGCAGGGTTTAGGAAGGCAGTGAAGGGCAGAGCCTTTTCTCCCTTTAGAGGGCAGTGAAGGCTGAAAGGGGACAGCCCTTCCCCTGACCCCCGCCGCATCTGTATCAACCCCCCCCGGCCCCCCCCCCCCCCCCGCCGCCCCCCCCCCCCCCAACCCAGAAAAGTTTGGGTTTTGGGGCCCCCCACACCCACCCCCCCCCCTGCCCCCCTCCCCCCCCCCCCCCCCCCCCCTCCCACGCCCTTCCGGAAGGGCTGGAGGCTGGAACCTGACCCCCGCCCCCCCCGCCCCACCCCACCCCCTCCCAGCCTTAAAAATTCGATAAAAGCTTGGGGGGACTCTCACGGAACACCGAGCTGCGCACAAAACCCTGTGCAAGGACCCCTTTTCTTGTTTGTTTTTTCATCGGCGTTGCAGTGCTTTGGGCCCTGATCCAGGGTAGTCCAGGGCTTCTCTGTGTTCCTGGAGTAATGTTTGGGGATGTATAGGGAGCCAAAGGCCCTCCCAGCCCCTGAAAATTCGATAAAAGCTTGGGGGTACTCTCACGAAACACTGAGCCACGCACCTGAACCTCTGACCCCCCCCTTCTAAATCTTGAATTTCTCGGTAGTAGTCGTAGTAGTACTACTACTAGCAGTAGTAGCAGTTAATAGTAATAATAGTAGTAGTAGTAGTAGTAGTAGTAGTAGTAGTAGTAGTAGTAGTAGTAGTAGTAGCAGTAGTAGTAGTAGTCGTAGTAGTAGTAGTAGTAGTAGTAGTAGTAGTAGTAGTAGTAGTAGTAGTAGTAGTAGTAGTAGTAGTAGTAGTAGTAGTAGTAGTGTATTATTGGCCCATCAGCGACTTCCCAGCCTTGAAAATTCGATAAAAGCTGGGGGGGACTTTCACGGAACACCGAGCTGCGCACAAAACCCTGTGGAAGGACCCCCCCTTTTCTCGATTTTTTTTCATCGGCGATGCAGTGCTTTGGGCCCTGATCCAGGGGTAGTCTAGGGCTTCTCTGTGTTCCTGGAGTAATGTCTAGGGATGTATAGGTAGCCAAAGACCCTCCCAGCCCCTGAAAATTCGATAAAAGCTTGGGGGTACTCTCACGAAACACTGAGCCACGCACCTGAACCTCTGACCCCCCCCTTCTAAATCTTGAATTTCTCGGTAGTAGTCGTAGTAGTACTACTACTAGCAGTAGTAGCAGTTAATAGTAATAATAGTAGTAGTAGTAGTAGTAGTAGTAGTAGTAGTAGTAGTAGTAGTAGTAGTAGTAGTAGTAGTAGTAGTAGTAGTAGTAGTAGTGTATTATTGGCCCATCAGCGACTTCCCAGCCTTGAAAATTCGATAAAAGCTGGGGGGGACTTTCACGGAACACCGAGCTGCGCACAAAACCCTGTGGAAGGACCCCCCCTTTTCTTGATTTTTTTCATCGGCGATGCAGTGCTTTGGGCCCTGATCCAGGGGTAGTCTAGGGCTTCTCTGTGTTCCTGGAGTAATGTCTAGGGATGTATAGGTAGCCAAAGACCCTCCCAGCCCCTGAAAATTCGATAAAAGCTTGGGGGTACTCTCACGAAACACTGAGCCACGCACCTGAACCTCTGACCCCCCCCCTCTAAATCTTGAATTTCTCGGTAGTAGTCGTAGTAGTACTAGTAGCAGTAGTAGCAGTAGTAGCAGTAGTAGCAGTAGTAGTAGTAATAATAGTAGTAGTAGTAGTAGTAGTAGTAGTAGTAGTAGTAGTAGTAGTAGTAGTAGCAGCAGAATCCAAGCCCTGCCACTTTGACGGGTCTTCCCCCTTGTGATCCCCCCCCTCCCTAAATATCCTAATCATGCGCAGGATCTGGAGCGCCTGGAGATCCGGCCGTGGTGGAAGGTGTTGCGGGATGAGACTCTGGAGTCCGCAGCTGCTTGCGGGACGAATGCCTTGCGACGCAAGCTGTGCCCGCCTTGTGCAGTGCTGCTGGATTGTTTGTATTGTATGTGTAGGGATGCCAGTCTGTTCTAAGTTTCGTAAGACCGCGGAACCATTATCCACAGCAGACGCCAAGGCGGCATTGTCAGGACAACTCCTCGCTCTGGTCCGCCTTCCTGTCCCGCATGGATGTCGACAGCCGGAGACATTTCAGCAAAGTGAGCTGTGCGGAGCTTGCAGCAGTTGTCCGCTTCATGAGGACGCCTGGGTCCAATGCCGACGCGTGGCTGGACATGTCTGCGGAAAGAAAGCGAACATTTGTGCCAGATGATGCTGTGCAAGAGCTCAAGGCGCTGACGCCGGAGGAGCGTGGTATCTGGTCGCTTTGCCTTGGCGCCTGTGGTCTCCATGAACTTCAGACCCCAGGCGTTGCTGAGCACCTAGAGCCTAGCCATGAGGATTTGTGGGAAGATCTGTGCCGCTGGCTTCCCGCATTCCCCATCGCGGCCAAGCTACCATGGAAGCTTGAAGAGGTCGGACCAAGCGTCGCTGTGCCGGTCAAGCAGGAGATGCATGTCAAGCAGGAGATGAAGGACGGGCTCAGGTTTCAGTGCTAGGAAGTTGTACGCTTGTGTGGTGCTTATATAGGATTTTGTACTTGGGTTGCAGTTTTGCTACCATGGAAGCTTCAATGTGTAGGTGATGGGTTGCGAGGAGCTGCGGATGTCAACACCCAGGGTGGGCGAAACCCTGCGGGCACCAGTGAAAGCAGAACCGTCGTCTGCAGTGACGACACGCCGGCCAGCATCGCCTATGACACCTCCGAGGAAGCAGGCAAGAAGATCTTGTGCCGACACCAACGTCTCTTCGCCAAAGGTCGCCAAAGCAAGTGCCGCAAACTCGAGGACCGGCGCGCCCAAGCTAGCGCTCCTGGGATCAGAGGTGGAAGCCTTGCTTCTGCGCGGTGTTAAGGCCGAGCCCTTCAGCAAAGCCCAGATGAGCTACGCGCAGGTGGTGAAGCTATCCTGCAGGGTTGCAAAGGCACACTTCTCCGACTTCTGGCCAGGGTCTGTTGCGATCGTGGTGGCCGGTGCTGAGGAGCGCGTGCGGTCACTGACTTGGCAATGGGGTGCCAGCTGCTTGGCCAGCATTGTGTACTCGCCCCATCACTGGGCGCTGGCTGCCTTCACAAGCTCCGAACCAGCGCAAGCAGTATTTTACGATGGCTTGGGTGGGGCTGAGAGCAAGACATGCATGGACATGGCGGTGGCCTTCTGCCAACACGCTCACGAGATTGGCTGGCTCCCCACTGTGCCGGCCATACAAGAAGCACGCTGCCCTGCGCAACGTGACACGTGGTCATGTGGCCACAGGGTTGGCCTTGTCCTCAACTATGTCTTGGAGCGCTTTGCGAACAGCAAGGTCTTGCCCACAGCTGTGCCAGAAGCTATCTGCTCAGAGGATCAGTTGGACAATTTGCTCGAGCTTTCGAGAAAGGCGGCGAGACCAGCAACCGAAACACCTTCAGATGCTGCTGCCTCTGTGTCCAAGAAAGCAAAGACTGAGCATGTGAAGCCCACTCCGGCCCAGCCCATGAGCCTCAGCCCCACGGAAGGCGTCCCTCGGAAGCAGCACCTCGAGCGATCGCCCGCTGACACAGACATGAGCACGCCTCGTGCCACGGTCAGCCGCAGTTCGGGCAGCAAAGCAGGGCTGGCCCCGACTGGTGGAGGCCGTGCGCCCAAAGCCAAAAAGCGTGACCAGTCGAAGAAGGCCACCGATGCACGTGCCACAGCATTGCAGGCACTTGCAGCTGTGGAAATCGACCATACCACTTTCCAGAAAGAGCATGCCCAAGAAAAAGCTGCGGCCGCGGCGGGGCACTGGCAGGCTTTCCTGGAGGCAGTGGCAATGCCGGAGCGCTTGGTGGACTGCCTTGTTTGTGCTGAGCTGCGGCGCCGAGCGTTGAAGCCTGATCAGGAAGGGGGCAAGCAGGCGGGGCAGCCGGCGAGGGACGGGTCAGATGCTCTGGTTGGTCTAAACGCGCTGGATGAGCCGGCGGCGCCTGCTTTGAAGCCTGCAGCCAAAGGCAGGCCCAGGAAAGACGCGGCGCTCTTTGACATCCACCGGTGGATCCGTGTGAACCGCCCCGGCATTTACAGCATGACCCCTGCCTCATACTCCGCCAAATGCACCTACCACTGCCACGCCTGTGACAAGAAGGTCAACTTCTGGTCGCAGCATAGCCTGTCCAAGATGAACGGTGCACAAGGCCATGAGTTCAGTGACCGGCATACGCGGGGCCTGGCAGCTTTAGAGAACGGCAGGAGGGAGTTCAATGAGGTTTGTGCTCCAGCTGCTGAGGTTGCTCCCCTGCAGGACGCAGAGGCGCCGAAGTGCTGCGGCATTTCTTTGGCAGAGGGTCCCGCTGCCGACTTGAGGGACAGCGTCCAGACCTTCATGTACTTCGGCCAACCGCGAACTCTCTTCAAGGACTCGGAGAAAGACCCGATGGCTGCTGTAACGTTGTGCATGCAAGGAGATGTGATCCGAATCCAGGGCAAGGATTGCTTGGGCACAGCGGGCGGAACGTGCAAGAACTGCCGCCGGGCGTGTCTGCTCCCGTCATTTCGGAGCCACATCGCTAAGAAGGCTGCCTTCATTGACCAGGTGGTCTTTGCATGGAAGCTTTTCCATTGCGACGAGAAGCAGGCCATGCAGCATGCTGCCAAAATGCGCCGTGCCGACTACGTCAGAGCGGAGCTTGCAGGCCTGGACGTGGAGGAGCTCATCGGCGGCAACCAGGACAAGTTGACGATTGCGCGGAACATCAGCCACCGAGCAGTGTGCATTCCAGTACATCGCCGCAGCGCTGCCCTGCAGCAGTTCCTGGACGGCTACCTGGTGCAAGCGCATCTCTTCCATGCAGATGGTGCCGAAGCATCTGCGCATGGCGCGCTTGCAGCTGCGCTCGGGAGCGCGGTCGCAGCTGGCGCCGTGCGTCAGCTAGACATCCGTCTCGCGGCCAAGATGGCATCGGGCGCTCTGAGGAAGGACTCGCTGATCCAGTCTTTGACTACAACCTTTCTGATGACATGCCAGCAGGCTATGGAACCGCGGCAACGTAGCCACTCCACTCGGCATGTTGATCTAGACGCTCTTCAAGATGCGCTGTCCGTGCTTGGGCGTAGTGAACAAGTGGATCAGATGATGCAGCGATTCGGTCTCAACACCAAAGCCCTTCCCAAGGCGCCAATCGAGTCGCCGTGCCTTCCGAATGCATTTGTCAGTTTGCGAACAGACAAAGAACTGGCGTGCACAATCCAGCGCGGTCTCAGTCTACTCCGACTCTGTGGTCAGAGAAGCCACGTTCTGATTGACGAGACCGTCTGGTGCCCGTCCTTTGAGCAGGTATCCTCCCTGAGGTCAACAGAATCTGGTGAGAAGGAGACGGCGTACGTAGGGGGCTGCTGGGATGCAGATGCGAAGGCAGACTACTCATATCTGCCCACGTCCCAGTATAAGGCTGCCGACTTGGTCAAGGACACGCTTGAGTGTGCTGCATTCTTCTCTATTTCCTTTGCAAGGTTCAGGGTGTTCCAGTCGGACGTGTGAAGGGATGCTAAGGGATGTTAAGGGGACAGGTGGGAGGTGGCTGCGGCATGATGAGAGGGATTCGCGCAGCTACCTGTCAGGAGAAGCAGGCGCGGCTGACGCTCCATCTGGCCCTCAAGCGACCGGATTCTAACCGCTACGTAGTGGACGCCCTCATTCTTCCCCGCCGTCAAGGAATATCATCTGCAGCTGAAATCCTGCAGCTGGTTGGAAAATTCCTCGCGGCAGCCACAGAGTGCAACAACGGCGTCCCTCCGGTCGGCGTGGCGTACGACGGGGCGTCGTGCAACTCAGCCATCAACAAGATGCTGAATGGCTTGATGAACGCGCAGGACATGGCCGGGATCCCTTTCTTTGCCTCTTGCCGTGTGGAGACGCTGCAGCTCCGCTTTTGGCCGTACGGCCGGGTCGTCTTCTCCGAGCAAGAGGGGCTCTCTTACCCGATGGTTGGCTTCATCGACGGGCTGCACGTTCAGAAGCGGCTGAGCTTGCAGGCGTGCTGCGGCGCCAGATTCCTGGTGCACGGCTGTTTCTGGACCTCCCTCAGCTGCCAAATGCGCCATGGCATCGGGAGCAAGACTCATGGCTGTGCTGACACTCAGTCCGACAGGGCTGCCGTGGCTCGGCTGAGTCCAAGCTTCACACCTCGAAGTTGGGATGCCGCTGGAGCCCAGCTGCATTCTCTTTTCGGGTCCTTGGTTGCCGCGATATCGTCTGCAAGTCCGGCATTCAGCAAGAAGGAGTTAGCAGAGAGTGCACTGACGCTGCACTATTTGCTCCTCCTGCATTTGTGCCACAGCTGCGCCAGGTTTGGCAAACAGTACGCCACCTACAGCATCTCGCTGACCACCGTCCGAAATTGCACGAGCTTGGCTTCTCATTGCTTGACGAGCTGCCAAACACATTGGGAGCCGCGTCTGTTACAGGAGGCACCGATTGAATCGCACTTCGGCAGGTTGAAGAAGCATTGTGCAGGGGCCCCGGGCATCAAGGACTGCCTCTACGCAGTGGCCTTGGAGACCGCGCGGCAGCAGGAGCAGCTTCGCAAGATGGATGCAAAGTCACTCAACATGCAGCGGACGGCGCAGTCTCGAGATCCGCTCTCCGAGTCCGAGCTGCTGGAAGCGGGCTCCGCCGCCTTGGCAGCTGCCTGCCAGTTCCAGGCCCACCCCTCGCACCCCATGCACCCCCAATTGATCGCTGTACGTAATGGGTTTGGTGTTTCGCATGTTTCGCACAGTTACTTGTTTTAGGATCTTCCAGGCATACATACAGCAGGACGTGACCGCAGAGGACATCTATGGTCGCCTGAGGACGTGGTACCCGGCCGAGGGGAGCAAGCTTTTGTTTCAGAGGGATGCCGATCAGGACGAGCAGGAGGCAGACGACGACTTCATACCAGATTTGGACACGACCATGCAGGAGCTGACTGTGCGAGAGATGAAGCTGCTTGCTGCTGCCCGAAACAGTCCTGAAGATGCCGAGGCAGAGCAGGATCCAGGCACGCTGATCGAGAAGGTGGCCAGCCAAGCCATGATGCGTGAATCTCTCCATGAGTTGCGGCAGAACCAATTCCTTGCAGGCGAGGGGACCGTGGAGCTGGACGAGGACACCGGCGACCATGGCCAGGCCAGCGTGGAAGAGATCGAGGACATGGCGACAACTGATCCCCTTCCGCTGGAGCGGGAGGAGCGGGATCCAACATCAGAGCAGCCGAAAACCCTGCGCGACATTCTCACAGCTGCTACTGCCAAGAGAGAGTCCTGCTTCGACTTGCGCGAGGCTTCGGCGCAGGGGGCGGACGGCGCATTGCGAAGAGTCTCTTGCCTAGCTGGTCCGATACGGCACTTTGCCAAGTTTGTGCGGTTGGAGGAGGGCCTGTTGTCCCTTGCGTGGATCGAGCGGCAAAAGGCCCCAGAAGGCGAATGGAATCGGGCCGAGCACGAACTTGCCATGGCTCGTCTAGCTCAAGACTCCTCCAAGACACGTGTGGCTCGAGCAACCCTCTGGGCCGCCAGCGCTGCAAGTCTATGCCAGCAGGTGCTCGCCCGCAACCGGCAGGCGAGCGAGCAAGACCGTGGCCTGTTCCCCGTTGAGCTTTACCGCCCACCAGTGTCCATGAAGGATGCGAGCTTCCAGATCGTGCTTATCAAGGGTGCTGCTGCCAAAGCTGGGGCGGGAGACCGCAAGGTTGTGCCGTGCTGCGTCATGGCAGCTTTCAGGGGCTGCGCGGTGAGAACCAAATCCGCCGAGACTGTGATCAGGACCGGCAAGCCGAGCTCAGGCTTTCTGCAATCATCTTGCGCACGGATGATTCACGCGTCCGAGCTGGTGTTTGACACGAACACCCAACAGTACTGGACATCATCCTCGTCAGAACCCATCTTGTTCGATCCCGCTGGCTGCGTGCTGGGCGAGCTGACGGTGGCCAAGGCGTCCCGAGTGGGCATGAAGTTGGTGATCGAGCTCACGCCCGCAGCAGAGCAGGCCATGGCGAGCCTGCGAAAGCCGGGGGCAAAGCTGCCAGAACTTGCGCATCATGAAAAGGAGAGTGAGACCCTGCACAAACCTCCTGCAGAACAGCCGGATAC
This sequence comes from Symbiodinium natans, assembly GCA_905221605.1. NCBI lineage: Eukaryota > Dinophyceae > Suessiales > Symbiodiniaceae > Symbiodinium > Symbiodinium natans. Next base: position 335,604 of record CAJNDS010002148.1, read on the forward strand.
CAACACGTTCACTGAAAGGAGCTTCTCGAAGGCGGCCTTGGCCACCAAGGTCCCCCTGTTCCTGGATGGCGTGCGACGTGCGCTTGAAAGGATGAATGTCGAGCTGGTGAATTCAGATGGCTACGTGATCCTGGGTGACCAGAGCAAGGCATGCTGGAGTGATCTCTGTCAGAGAACCGTGAGCTACCTGGCCAAGGAGTTCAAAGGCCTTGTCGTGTTGTGTACTGCGACATGCGACTCTGTGTCACCGAGCTTGTCGGTCATGTCTTTCCACCTAATCCCTCAACACATATGTCCTCGTGTGCTATGCGTGCCAGACTCCACTGGAGATGCTTTCAGCCGTGCCGTCTACTCGGCCGTGAAGCGCCTGGTGCCCGATCAAGATGCTGCTTCAGGCACGTGGTGGTGGGGGGGGGGGAAGGGCGGGGGGGGGGGGGGGGGGATGTGTATGTCAGATGAGTGGGGAGGTGGGGGGGGTGGGGGGGGGGGTGGGGGGAAGCCGGGAAGCGCCAAGAAATCCTCAAACCCTGAACCCTAAACCCTTACCCTTAAACCCTGTTATAACCCCTTAAACCTGAAACCCTTCCCCATGCCGGAGGTACCTTGGACCTGCAACCCAACCCCCCCTTCTCGAGCCCAGAACGGGGGGGTTGGGTTCTGGGATGTTCTGAAAGTTGGGGGGGGGGGGAGGGGGGGGGGTGGAGGCAGGGACCAGTCGTATGCAAAAAAAAAAGATGGTACATGGTACAGGGGGAGGGGTGGCTGGGGGGTGGAGGGGGAGCTGGCGTAGCGGGGATGGGGGCAGGGACAGTCGTATGCCATACGACTTTGGAGGGAGGATAGGGAGGTCTCGAGCGTGGGGTTGAATCTGTGCGAGGCCCAACGATGCGAGTGATCATGCAGTTTTTTAATCTTGTGGCAAAGGCCACTCAGGCTTCTGTGTCTTTGCCAAGCGCGCCGAAGTAGGGATTTATAGCCGTGTAGTAGGGTTGAAGGCTTTCTGCAACCTCTCAGCTTTGAAAGTGTTCATGGTTTGAAGTTCGCGGTGTAGGGGTTGTGGGTTTATAAACCTTGTATGGTTCAGGCGCCTGCAAAGCACGGAGCAAGCTTTCAGCATCTGCAGGCAGTGACCTTCACGGAAGGGGTGGTTGTGAGGCACCCTGCAGCCTAGATGGGGCTTAAACTCACATCCCCCACCCGAAGACCCTATGGGGCTTAGGCTCACATCCCCCACCTAACCCCCTCAACCCCCCCCCCCCCCCCCCCCCCCCCCCCCCCCCAAATGGGATGAAGGGGCCACGGACCACAACTGTAGCTCACTGTCCTGAAACTTTGAGGGCTGTCGCTGCAGATCTTTGACCTGCTCGAGACAAAAAACAAGTTGTACAAACATTTGCGGCCTTGGGGTACGGCCGGTGCTTCTGTCTCGCTTGTCTTAATACCCGTGGCAAAGGCCGCCCGTGCTCCCTTGCCATTGCCAGGCGCGCCGAAGTAAGCGTTCTCAGCTCTTCACGGCTTAAGGGTTACGATTTATAGCCGTGTATAAGGTTGAAGGTTTTCTGCAACCTCTCAGGTTTGAAAGTGTTCATGTTTTGACGTTCGCGGTGTAGGGGTTATGGGTTTATAGGCCTTGTGTAGTTCAGGCGGCCAGGGCCTGCAAAGCACGGAGAAGCTCTTTCAGCATCTGCAGACAGCGACCTTCACGCAAGGGGCGGTTGTGAGGCACCCTTCAGCCTAAATGGGGTTTAGGCTCACACCCCCCGCCCTAACCCCCTCTACCCCCCTCTTCCCAAAGGGATGATAGGGGCCACGGACCACAACTGTAGCTCACTGTCCTGAAACTTTGAGGGCTGTCGCTGCAGATCTTTGACCTGCTCGAGACAAAAAACAAGTTGTACAAACATTTGCGGCCTTGGGGTACGGCCGGTGCTTCTGTCTCGCTTGTCTTAATACCCGTGGCAAAGGCCACCCGTGCTCCCTTGTGATTGCCAGGCGCACCGACGTAAGCATTCGCCGTTCTTCGCGGCTTAGGGGCTACGATTTATAGCAAGGTTGAAGGTTGTCTGCAGCCAATGGCTTTCACACGCAGGATGGATCAGTGGCATGGAAAAAAAAATGACCAGCGACTCTGCCCATTGTTCGGTGCATGTTGAGAGCTCAAGAGAGTCCCCAGACCCCCCCCACGCACAGAGTGCCCCCCCCCCCCCCCGCACCAAGAAATTTCCCACCCCCCCCCCCCCCCCCCCCCTCCATTTATTTTCTTCTTCTCCAACCCCCCCCCCCACCTCCCCCCCCCTTAAGGGGGGGGGTATCCGGCGCCCCAGTGTCCGACGCCCGACGCCGGCGTCCGACACCCCTGTGTCCGACGAGCAACGCCGGCGTCCGAGACCCCTGTGTCCGACGCTTGTACATGTTTGCTTTACACTGGTGCTTCTCCGGGCCCTCCCCCCCACTTTTAGGGGCCTTAAGGCGCTCCAAGGGGGGCTTAGGGATCTTAAGGACCTTTAAGGACCTTAAGCGGCCTTTAGGGACCTTAAGACGCTTTAGGGACCTTAAGGGGCCTTGCGCTTAAGGGGCCTTCTCGGGAATTAAGGGGCCTTAGGGACCTTAAGGGGCCTTAGGGCCTTCGGAGGCCTTAAGTGGGGCCTATAGAAACTTCAAGAGACCTCAAGGGGCCTTAGGGCCTTAGGGGCCTGAAGTGATCTTAAGGGGCCGCAGGGGCCGTAGGGGCCTTGAGGCCTTGGCGTCTGAGGGGCCTTAACCCCGTACGCTCATGAAACTTGAAGCCAAAACGCGCAAGATTTTGATTGGGATCTATATCAGGTTTAAGACAGGGTCTACGGTTTCGCATGTAGGGTTCAGGCTTAACTCAGAGGTTTGATAGGGTTTAGGGTTTAGGCTTAACCAGAGGTTTACGGTGTAGGGTTCAGGGTTCATAGGGTTTAGGCTTAGGGTCTGCTGTCTGTCGCAGCTTGAAAGTGGCCTAGGTTCTACTGAGCTATCATTTCGGGGCGGGGCGCCCCAAAAATACTCATAAGTTATCATTTCGGGACGGGGCGCCCCAAAATGTCCAGAAGTTATCATTTTGGAATGGGGCGCCGTTATTCTGTTACCGAATACATCACAAAATCACAGCTCGCAAGCAGTGTCCCCCTTAGTTCTTTGTTGACAGAAGAGGTCGCAAAATCACAAATCGCAAGCAGTTTCCCCTTAATTTTGTGTAGACTGTATCACAAAAATGACATCGTGAGCAGTGCCCCCCCTTAGTTTTTGTTGAAATAGAGGTCCCAAATGACAAATCCAAAACAGTACCCTTTTTACAGAATACATCACTCAATGACAAATCGCAAGCAGTGTCCCCCTTAGTTTTTTTTGTTGAAAGAAGAGGGCCAAAATCACAAATCGCGCAAGCCGGGTTGAAGAGCCCCATGTAAATTTCGAAAGGGTTGGAAAGCCACGTATATTTTTCAAAATTTGGGCTGGGATGTTCTGATCGTTTTTCCAATGTACTCATAATGGTTGTACGAATACTTGTCAACCCTTATTAAGACTTATGAAGACTCACGAAGACTCATGAAGACTCATGGATACTCATGAATAGCATTCATGAAAAAAGAGGAACTCAACCCTAAACCCGCATCGGGTTTATGGGATTTAGGATTTAGGGGTTAGAATGTAGAGAGGTTGTGGGTTTAGCAGGTTTAGGATTTGGGGGTTCAGGGTTTAGGGGTTGAGGGTTTGGGGGTTTAGGGTGGGTTTAGGTGGTTTATGGTTTGGGGGGTTTAGATCGACTTGAAGCGGTTTGGGTAGGGTTTCAGGTTGAGGGATTATGGGGTTCAGTGTTTAGGGTGTCTAGTAGGGTTTCGGGGGTTCAGGATTTAGGGGGGTTTAGAGTTATGCAGTTTGGGGGTCTAGGGGGTTGAAGTTCAGGGTTCAGGGAGTTTAGAGAAGGTTTTAGGTTTAGGGTCTAGGGTTTAGGGTTCAAAGTTTATAGAGTGTTTAGGGTTTAGGTTGCAGGGGGTTGTAGGGTTTAGGTGTCTTAGGATTTAGGGTAGGGTCTGAGGGGTTTAGGGTTCAAGGTTTAGGGTTTAGGGGTTGAGGGGTTTAGGGGGTTTAGGGTTTTTGGGGGTTTAGGGTTTGGGGCGTTCGGGGGTTGCGGGGGTTTGGGGTTTAGGGTGCTTCCACTTAGGGTGTTTAGGGCTTGGGGTGTTTGGGGTGTTTATGGTCTATGGTGTTTAGGGGGCTTCGGGGTGTCTAGAGTTTAAGCCCTTAACCGGCAACCCAAACACTTAAACTCAAAATTCCGCGACAAACTTATTGAGCGTTTGATGGTTTACCTTTTTTGGTCGAAAGTACTGAGACAAATTGAATTTCTATTGATTTTTCATACTCTTCCCTATTGGTTTTGGTTTGTACTGTTATCGATGTTGATGACATGCTCTCTTTTGATTTCCATGGCCTCTTCCTATTGAGTTTCAGAGACAACAAAACACCTGAGGAGTTTGTTTTATTGATTTGGAAGAAAAACCAACTTCGGTTAAAACATCAATAGCGATTGATGTGTTCAATATTTGGTGGAAGAAGCGAAAGATGGACCAGCCTGGCGAGGCTGAGGTTGCTCGAGAATTGTTGGTTGAACTCCTCCAGGAAGCCCGCGCGGCCCGCGCGGCATCGGGACTCAAGGTTACTGCGGCCAAGACTTCGGCCAAGCTCTCAGCCAAGTTTTGGGAACCTCTGAGCTGGACCACATTGTCCTAACAGAACACGCATGTGTGCATGGCGCCAGGGCAAGAGCAGCCAGAAGGAGAAACCCGCCGAGGTGGTTGAGGTGAAGGAAGAGTTGAAGGACAGCTATCATAGTGGACAGTTGCTTTTGCGAGTTTAAGAGCCAGAGACAGATCATCTGAAAGGAGGATGACGCCTGGATCTCACGTCCGAAAACAAGGACTGCCTGCGATTCCCAGCAACAGTGCCCAACCCAGTCAGGAGCCGAAGGGGCCAATGGAGAAGGCGACAAAGGAGAGGCAACAAATGAGAAGGAGAAGGACAAGGAGAGAAAGCAAAAGGCAACGAACGCGAAGGAGAGAAAGGACAAGATGCCAAGGACGGCCGCCGAGAAGCGAGCAGGCTATAGCAGGCTGCGGGCGGGCAGGGGGCAAACACCAATGACAGTCCTCAGGCCCGAAGACTGTGTCACGTCGACCTTATGCTCCCCTTGCGACGGCCATGGTGAGCTATGTTCTCCTGCTGTGTGGGAATCTGGCGCCTTACTCCCTCCGTGACAAGCCACGCTGCAATGAAGCTGTGATTTTGTCAGGCCTGGTAGCCCGGCGCATCGTCATATTCCCACACACGCACTTTTGAAGTCAAGAGGATGCCGTGGGGAAATCCGATGAGGTTAATTTAACACATACTTTCCAGGTGAGGAAATAGGAATCTAGTTTGCAAGGGTTTGGAGGTCGGGGCCCATAACACGCGAGTGTGGCGTTGGTATGGTCAGTGTGGGGCACTGGTAGGGTAGGGCAGCATGGGCCAAGTACTGTCAAGCCTTTGCAGAGCACTGCTGCAGCACGAGGATGCTGAACATGATCCGATTGCCTTGTATTGGTCCGAATACCCTTCACGCTTTACGAAAGATGTACGCCTATTCCCTCAAGCCAGCTCTTGCCAGGGATCGGCATTCTGCTGTCGCCGTCGCGCGAAACACGACTGATCTCCTGCCCCAGGGACTGAAGGGTTGGACCAGCTATATGTACACTAGGTGGCCGATGTTTATATGTGCACTAGGTGGCCGCTGTTGTGCTTCATGTGGCTGCCCTGGCTTCCTTTGTTGGATTGGCTTGGCCTGGGCCTAGCTTGGTTTGGCTTGACCTGTCGTAACCTCACAGTACATGTAGAAGAACAAATACAGCACATTATACTGGTGTATACCGATTTTGTAAACACACAGATGTGCCGTGCCAGAGGCCTGCCAGCCGGACGGGACAGAAGCGAGAGCACCGGTTTCGCCACTCTACCAGGGGGACTACAGCACGCTCGTACAGCGTGCTCTGGATACTTAAACCTGAATTTGGCCACTTAATCAGCGGCTCCTACAGCACACTCGTGCAGCGTGCCCTAAACCCTAAACTCCTAAACCCTGAAATAGCCCGCCGCTTCCATCCACCCAGCGGTGGCCATGTGTTCCTGAAACCTGCCATGATGTGGCCTGGAGCTTGGGAGTCAGTGGCCTGACGGGCTGTTAGGGCTTCAGGTTTTGGGGGTTGCGGCCATGGGAGTATCAAAGTGAGCCCTTTTGCTAAATTTTGGGAAGTACCAAAGTGAGGGCTTGTATTAAGTTTGGAGGCAGGATTTGTTTGGAGAAGCCCTAAGGCTTTTAGCGGCTTATCATGCATTTTAAACGAGTTATTTTGCGGAGTTTGAACCTGGTTCCGGAGTCTGTTCCCAAGAATCCAGACATCTATTATTATTATTTTATATATATTTTTTTTTTTGGGGGGGCTTGGGTGTTGTTGTTGTTTTTAGGGGGTGGGGGGGGTGGGGAGGGGGGCTTGGGGGTTATAGGTGTGAAGGTTTGAGGGCTGTTTGGGTGGTTTCGGGTTTGGGGTTTCAGGCTTAAGGCGAATTTCTGGTTTTTGAGGGGTTGTTGGCTCAGGGTGTTCGGGTTTAGGGGCCCTACACCCTACACCCTAGACCCTAAACCCCTAAACCCTAAACCCTAACCGTAAGCGCTAACCCCTAAACCCTAAACCCTAAGCCCTAAACCCTAAACCCCAAACCCTAAACCCCAAACCCCAAACCCTAAACCCTAAAGAGTCTCTTCCACAGGTGGCCGCCGGCGTGACAGATCCCTCACTGCTGAAAGCGGGCCTCTATCCGGAGGACGCAGCTTGGCCTTTTTTCAGGGCCCATTGGGGTTTTGTAGGGTTTAGGGTTTAGGGTTTGGGGTTTGGGGTTTGGGGTTGTTAGGGTGTTTAGGGTTTAGGGTTTTTGGGGTTTCTGGGAAGTTCCTTTCGTTCTTTGAGTTCTCAAGTTTCCTAGGCTTCCTGGGCTTCCTAGGGTTTCTAGGCTTCCTAGTTCTGAGGGTTCCTACTAGATTTCCTAGGTTGCTAGGGTTCCTAGGGTTCTAGGGTTCCTAGGGTTCCTAGGGTTCCTAGGGTTCCTAGGGTTCCTAGAGTTCCTAGGGTTCCTAGAATTCCTAGGGTTCCTAGGATTTTTGTTTCGGGGCGTTAGGGTCCCTAGAGTTTGGAGCTGTTTGGGTTTCCAGGGTTAGGTCTTTGAGGTTAGGGTTTAGGGTTTAGGGCTTAGGGTTTAGGGTCAAGTGGGGTTGAAGCCGGGCTTTGGGTATAGGTCCCCCGGTATAGGCCCCCCCCCCCCCATGTGGTGTGGTCGTGGGGTGTCGGGTTTAGGGCTTTCGGGTTCAGAGCTCCCCTGTGGTGTGGTGGTGAGCACGTCGGATTTCAGGGTTTAGTCTTTCATGAGGGTTGAGGGTTTAGGATTTTCATTCGGGTTAGGTGTTCGGCCTGAGAAGGCATAGGATTGAGGGCTTTAGGATTTTAGGGCTCAGGGGTCAAGGCGGGGGGAGGGGGCATCCATGTGACTGTAGACACTTTGCCACGTCACCCCCAAAGTGATGAACCTTAGGGGAGGGGAGGGGGGTGGGGGGGGGGGGGGGGTGGGGGGGGGGGGGGGTGGGGGGGGGGGGGGGGGGGGGTGGGGGGGGGGGGGGGTGGGTGGGGGTGGGGGGTGTAGGGCACAGGCGAGCCGGGATCAGACATACCAAGCCCTGATCGCCCCCAGCCCGAAAGCCCAGTCCTGATTTGTGTGAGTGATGCTTGTGGATTGTCGAGTTGAGGGTGGTTGGGTGTGAGCACCCCTAAACCCTAAACCCTAAGCCCTAAACCCTAAAACCTAAACCCTAAACCCTAAACCCTAAACTCTAAACCTAAACCCTAAAACCCTAAACCCTAAAACCAACCCACAACCACACCACACGGGGGGGGGGGGGGTGGGTGGGGGTGGAGCCCGCCGGGGCGCAACCATAGATATATACATATACATACATAGACATGTGTATAGCAATGTATAATATATGTATATCTGTATAGATACATGTATCGTTTTTCTCGGTTTTAGCTTTTGCTTCTTGCGGACGGGGGAAATGTGCAGGCGAGGGTATTCGTGCACACGGTGCTGAATGAGTGTCTCGGGGTTGTGGGTTTAGGAGGTTTTGGGGATCTTCGACCTTCGGGCATCCAACTTGGATAGAGAGGCCTGCTCAATGATTTAAAGGTTCATAATGTTGTCTGCTGATTAGTGTGCCCCCCCCCCCCCCTCAACAAATGGACCCGCGCTTCAGTGCGGGGGGGGGGGGAAGGGGTCTGGCTTTATATGATTTTAAAAGGGATGAGTTTATATGAGTCTAAGCGGGATCCATATGATTTTAGAAGGGATGAGCTCGTATGAGTTTAAAAGGGATCCATGTGTTTATAAAAGGGGTGAGACTGTATGAAATTACGATTTCAAGAGGGATGAGCTTATATGAATTTAAAAAGGCTTCATGTGATTTTTAAGGGATCCGCATGATTTTAAACGGATTAAGTTTATATGAATTTAAATGGGATCCATCTATCCCAACCAAGCCAGCCCGCAAAAAAAAAAAAAAAACTTAAAAACAATACATATAATTCCGGGGGAGCAAACGTTTACATTATACGGCATTCGGTCAGCTGTTGGACTACCCCTTTGAAATTTGATTGCCTGGCCTCGGTACAAATCATTTTATAAGTAAATCTTAGCTTTGGGGCTGGCCTGGAGACTTAAGATTTCAGGGCCCGACAACCTCAGGCCTCAAGGTTTAGGAAGCCTCAGCCCTTAGGCCTCTGGATCCAAGCCCAACTAGCCCGCAAAAACAACATATTTCCGGGGGAGCAAATGTTTTATATTATACGGCATTCGGGCAGCTGCTGGACTACCCCCTTTGAAATTTGATTGCCCGGCCTTGGTACAAAAACATTTTATAAGGAAATCTAAGTTTTGGGGCTGGCCTGGAGACTGAAGACTTCAGGGCCCGACAACCTCAGGCCTCAAGGGTTGCTCTCTTAGGCTCAGTGCAGAAGCGATTTCTAGACAACAACGCCATTCAACAGCCCCGCCGAAATTTTGCATCGCCCGATTTTTTTTTCACAATTCCGGGGGGCCTCCTCAAATAGACCCCCCTGAATAATTTTTGGATTTTTTCACAACTCCATCAGGATACAACATTAAGAGGAGCCACTGTTGATGTTTTCGCAAATTGCCAAAACCCCGAGAATAGCCGCGTTTATGGTTTCCTAAACCCTAAACCCTCGACCCTAAGCCCTAAGCCCGAAACCCTAAACCCCTAAACCCTAAACCCTAAACCCTAAACCCTACATGTATTGGCTTGTCATTGTCTCCGATGCCAAGTTGTGCATCCAAGCTGAGGTGATCAAGCGCGCGAACGAGCCGCTCAGCGCAGAAGTGAGTGCTTTGCACAGGGAGGTTCAACGGGTTCAGGGTTCAGGGTTCAGGGCTTAGGGTTCAGGGCTTAGGGTTTAGGGTTTAGGGTTTAGGTTGTTGCTCAGGACCGGGTCACTGTTCCTGGAATGTGCTAGACGGCTTGCGTCACCTCTTGGATGAAGGCCTCAAGCCCTGTAAACTCTATGTCCCGAAAACCCTAAATCCGTCAACGCCATGTTTTAGTTGGCTTTGGGCTTTTCTGCGAAGCAGCTGCTTGCAACCTGCTATTCGGTGCTTAGTAGGCAAGTAGGGAATTAGGTTCCCTGTATAATCCCTTAAGGGTTGTTTATAGACGTAGATGGGGGAAAACGACTTCTCTGATCCCCTACAAGAACTGGGAAGTGTTGGGGATGAGCTCGAGATATGTAAGCCTTGGGAGATTTACATTTCCTTCTTGCCAGGGTTTAGGTTTAGGGTTTAGGGGTTTGGGTTAGGGTTTAGGGTTTAGTTTTTGGGGTGTGGAGGGTGTGGGGGGGGTGTGGGGGGGAGGGGGGGGGGGAATGGGCGGGGCGTATGGTCGATGAAGTTTGTAGTTCGAGGGGGGGGGTTGGGTGCCTAGGAATCCTTACGGAAGCTTAGGGCGGCACTGTAAAACCCCATGCCCCAAACCAGGTATCTCCAGGCCACTAACAACGCTGGAACCGGTGCCTACACAGACTCGTCTGGCTTGCTTCTGGTGCGGCAGCAGGCGGTGTAACCCGAAGCCAGGATTCAGGGAGAAGGGTTGTAGAGTTTGAGGGCTTAGGGTTTTCGAGTTTAGGGTTTGAGGGTTTTGGAGTTTTGAAGGCTGAGGGTTAAGGCGCTTAGGGTCTTTGACGTATGAAGGACAGGGTGGGGATTTTCGAAGAGACAGTTTGGGGTTTGGCTTACGCCCGTAAGTCCCGAATCACGTTCGGAGTCTTGGTCCTTCATAAATTAAGGGTTAGGGTTTAGGGTTTAAAGGTTCATGGGGGGTAGGTACCTGGGAAACCTTGGGGAAGCTTCGGGAGCCCAAGGAGTCGTGGGGAGTACTCGGGAAGCGTGTAACCCCCCCCCTCCCCTTGAACCCCCCCCCCCCCTCCCAAAAGGATCCTATGACTGAAGAAGCATGGCTACCCTAAACCCTAAGCCCTAAGCCCTAAGCCCTAAACCCTAAGCCCTAAGCCCTAAAGCCTAAACCCTAAACCCTAAACCTTAAGCCCTCAACCCTAAACCCTCAACCCTCAACCCAGGGATCCCTTTTGTTCCCGGATTCAAACTTGGGTGGTCCTGTTTTTTAGGGATGCCGTAGCTGCATAGGGGACCCCGAAAGGGACCCTAATCTAGATATCTAGCTGATGGCCGCGCTTCCCTAAACCCTAAACCCTAAACCCTAAAACCTCAACCCTAAACCCCAAACCCTAAACCCTAAACCCATATGTTGTGTAGGTGGCTCCGCGTTATGATGGGAGTTCTCAGGGTTTCGGGTTTAGGATTTACGGTTGGGGGCGTTTCGGGGGTCTGGAGTGTGCCATGAGAGAGGTCGCGGAGTTCTTGCAAAAGCGACACGCGGCGGCAACACCACAAAAGCTCCAAAATTCCAGTTTCCACCCCCCCCCCCCCTTCCTTGATTTAACCCCAAACCCTAAACCCCCGAAACCCTAAACTCTAAACCCCCTAGACCCTAAGCCCTAAACCTTAAAAGGGTACCCTGAGGCCTCCTTCATATGTGGAGTTTTGGGTTGCAGAAGCAAAAGTTGAGGACTTGCCGGTTTGGGTCTGGCAAAGCCCTAAGCCCTAAAGCCGAGACGTAAGAACCCGGTTCAGGGTCCAGGGTTTAGGGTTTAGGGTTTAGGGTTTAGGGTTTGGGGTAAACTTTCCTGTTCATAGTAGGGAATGAGGGAATTCGGTCCCGATTAAGAACCAGTAGTTTAAAAACACAATAAGCCCTTAATAAGCCCAATAAAGCCTCTGAACTCTAACCAGGGGGCGCCAGACTTTTGGCACGCCGGTTTTACAAGAAACAGAGACCCAATAAACAACCCTCTTCCCTAAACCCTAAACCCTAAACCCTAAACCCTAAACCCTAAACCCTAAACCCTAAACCCTAAACCCTAAACCCTAAACCCTAAACCCTAAACCCTAAACCCTAAACCCTAAACCCTGAACCCTAAACCCTAAACCCTAAACCCTCTTCCCTAAACCCTAAGCCCCTGGCCTTCGTCTTCAATTCCGAATTTCCCGTTTCTTCGGACACTAGGTCGGCCCTTTGGTGTTGTCGTATTCTCCCTTATGGGTTTAAGAGGATCATACTCTTAGGAGCCCAGTGGTACCCTTTACCCTTTTTTTGAAGTAACCAACCCAAGAAAGGGTGCCCCTTAATAAAATATGGTTACTGGGCTACCAGGTGCTTAGGAATAACGTTTTAGAGGGTTTTAGTAGAGTGATAAGTTGACATCCCCAGACGACGCGGCTCTCTCTTCTCGACCCGATGTCCGCGCAAGTTGCAGCATGTGTTTGCATCGCTGGCTGAACCATTCAATCCTCCCCAGAATCTCTCCTAAACCTTAAACCCTAAACCCTAAACCCTAAACCCTAAACCCTAAACCCTAAACCCTAAACCCTAAACCCTAGACCCTAAACCCTAAACCCTAAACCCTAAACCCTAAACCCTAAACCCTAAACCTTTTCTGCCGGAAAGCCCTAAACCACAACTCCGTTGGCACCCGCAGTCTGAGGGGACGGGTTCCCAGCTGACCCGAAGGCAGTTTTGGGAGTGTTTTTGGGGGGAGGGGGGGGGGTTTCGGGGTTTAGGAGTGTAGGGGTGTAGGGTTTAGGGGTTTCGGGGTTTCGGGGTTTTCGGGGTTTTCGGGGTTCGGGGTTTCATTTTGGGAGGTTCTTTCTATTTTGGGGGGGGGGGGGGGGGGGGGGGGGGGCGGTGGGTTGAGGTTTAGGGGTTCAGGGTTTAGGGGTTTTGTAGGTCCTCTTTCCAAAGAGCCCAAGACCCCTTAGTCTGGAAGAGGCCTCGAATACTCTAAACCGCATCCCTACCCCCTATACCTTCGATTCACATTAGGATTCTCTGTTATCATTTGAGGGGTGTTGGGCTCTTTGGGCCAATATGCCCTCTACCAACAACACATATCGAAGGCACCTTGGCATACCAGGGATCCGCGTATAACTAAGGCAAGGAGATTCGGGGTAGTTCTCTAACTCGGGTTCCTTCTCGGGTCCTAATATGTTGTACGGCGCCCTTATCATGACCCATATTCCTTAGACCCGAAACCCCTAAACCCTAAACCCTACACCCTAAACCCTCAAGGGACCCTAATTTGGAGACTTACCCAGATTTTCTTAGGTAAGGGGTATTGCGTAGCCTCTAAGAGATGGGTTATTGGCAGCCCTCGGTCCATCGCCTTCACGATAGCACCCAAAACCTAAGCCCCCTAAAATGCCGAGCTTCCTGAACTCCCTAAACCCCGGAGGCCCCTAAATAAGCCCCACCCTAGACCTTAGAAACTTTGCTTGTTCATGCTCTTTCTTGCCGCTTTGGTGCTACAAGGCCCTACAAGCCTCACCCCTTCAACCATAAGGCTTCAAGGCCCTAAACCCTAAAGCCCAGAAACCAAAACCCTAATCCCAGAACCCTAAACAAAAAAACTGAAGTCTTATGAGGGCAGCAATGCGTCAGGAAGCCCACAGAGTCCTGAACTTTGCCGTCCAGGCCACCTAAATCCTAAACCCTAGACCCTAGGCCCTAGACCCTGGACCCTAGACCCTGACCCTAGACCCTAGACCCTAGGCTTTGTGTGCGCAAGCGACCCTGAACGCTGGAAGGCGATCTACCTCACCACCGGAGCCTCCGAAGGGGTGCGGCTTGGCCCTAAACCCGGAGCCCGAAAAAAAAAAACACTCCTTAACCCTAAGCCCCCTAAACCTTAAACCCCTAAACCCCTGAACCCTGAACCCTGAACCCTGAACCCTGAACCCTGAAACCCCTGAACCCTGAACCCTGAACCCTGAACCCTAATTAAACCCTAAGCCCAAAACAAAAACCTTTGGCGTGGAGGTTGCTGCCAGGGTTTTGGGGTGAGATGGGGCTCCCTGGTAAGTAGGGTATTACTTTGGAGGGTTCCTTGAGGGGGTTTTGGTTCAGGGTTTAGGAACCCTTGACCCTCAAGCCTAAATCCTGAACCCAAAACCCTAAGCCCAAAACCCGCCACACCCTAAACCTAAGCCCTCCTCGAGGTGTTCTACCTCAACTCTGAGACCCTAAAGTATCACCTAAAGTTATACTTAGGGTATAGCAGGGGTACCCTCTGTTTTGGGAAATGCCCCATCGAACGGTTCTCAAACAGACCCGAGAGGTGGGCCCTATATGATTCAGAGGTCAGGATGAAGCCCTTTACTGCCAAAAGTTTAGGGTCTAGCGTTTTGGGTTTAGGGTTCAGGGTTTAGGGTAGAGGGTTTAGGGTTTAGGGAGGGTTCTGGTTCAGGATTTATAGGGTATAGGGTTTAGGGTTTAGGGTTGGAGAGCTACTCCTGTTCAGGTCCCTTATCCAACATTACTTGAAACTTAGAGTCCAGATGTCTCAAAGAGCCCAAGAACTCCTCAATGAAGGAATGGGCCTGAAACGGCAATAGGGGTTTAGGGTTTAGGGTTTAGGGTTTAGGGTTTAGGGTTTAGGGTTTAGGGATTCCTTAGTAAGAAGGGTTATGGGCCGCTCTCATGGGGCTCTACCTCGGGCGCCTAAGGTTGCACCCTTGGGTTTGGGGACCCTTTTTAAAGAACACGTAGGGTTCAGGGTTTAGGGTTTAGGGTTTAGGGTTTAGGGTTTAGGGTTTAGGGTTTAGGGTTTAGGGTTTAGGGTGAATAAGGGCCATATTTGGAGTATACTACGGGAACCTTGAGGGGTACAACCTTAGGGGTGCGAGTCTTAATCTCTTGTTGCTCTGGGTCGTCTTGCAGTGTGGTTTGCCTGAATAGTGCTTTAGGGTCTGTGGTTCAGGACCCCTAGACAAGAAACCCCGAACCCTACAAGTAAACCCAACATCCCCCCCCCCAGATTCCCAAAAGCCTAAACACTAAACCCCAAACCCTAAAGCTCCAAACCCTAGAGCTCCTAACCCCAAACCCGAACGCCTGCGCAACCCTCAGGACAAGGAACCCCAAACCCTAAACCCTAAGTCCTAAGCCCTAAGCCCTAAGCCCTAAACCCTAAACCCTAAATCTTCTTGGCTCCCCTCGGAGCTGGCCAAGGAAGCGGGCCATCTCGGCTCTGCTCAAGGATGGGGTTTGGGGTGTAGGGTTCAGGGTTCAGGGTTTAGGGTTTAGGGGTTCAGGGTTCAGGGTTTAGGGTTTAGGGTTTAGGGTTTTGGGGTTTTGGGTTTGGGGTTTAGGGTTTTGGGGTTTAGGGTTTAGGGCTTAAAATTTAGGCTTTCGGGTTTAGGGTTTTGGGGTTTAGGGTTTAGGGTTTTGGGCTTAAAATTTCGGCTTTCGGGTTTAGGGTTTTGGGGTTTAGGACTTGAGCAAGAGGCCGTGAGGCCCAGCCATCCGCGGACACCCTCAGCCCTCAAAACCCCTCCGTAGCCCAGTGGTGCCCTTTACCCTAAACCCTAAACCCTAACCCTAAACCCTAAACCCTAAACCCTAAACCCTAAACCCTAAACCCTAAACCCTAAACCCTAAACCCTAAACCCTGTTTTTCGGTTCTGGGTTCCGTGAAAAAGTCACCAACCAAAACAGGGTACCCTTATTGTATCATGGTTGCGGGTTTAGGGTTCAGGGTTTAGGGTTTCGGTTTAAACCCCTAAACCCAGAAGGCACAAAGCACCCCAAACCCCTAAGCCCTGCTAGTAAAGCCCGAAACCCCGCTTGGAGGTTCATGGTACTTCTAGCCCCCATTATACGTCTACTTACAGCCTACTTCGAGGACTTGGGGAGCGTATGCGTACAGTTATTGGGCTGATAAGCACCCTGGACCTCCAAGTAGACCCCCAAACTCGAAACCCCGAACCCCTAAGCGTCTTGCGGTGTTGGGCGTTGAGGCTTTCTGGCTGTAGGGTGTAAGACTTCTAGGGTTTTCGGGGTTTAGGGTTTAGGGTTCAATGAAGCTAGAACCACCCAAATCCTAAGACCCAACCGCAAGAAAGGACGAGAGATGCGGCATGCTGATCCCGCGGCCGCAGTATCCGCCCCTCGAAGAATGCAGCGTAGTTTAAGGAGACCGAAACGTACCCCCCCCCCCCTTTGCTTTTTTTGTTTTGGTAAGTCCCCTTATTCGTGGGATTCTCAGAGAACATATATGGGGCTGCTCCCCCTTACACTGTCAGTCCTTAATAGGGATTCGTCGGGGGTACTGTAATCCCTGTTGAGGACTGCTAGTATAAGGGTGAACGTCCCAAGGCCTCGAGCGGAACTAAACTGGGTTTAGGGTTTAGGGTTTAGGGTTTAGGGTTTAGGGTTTAGGGTTTAGGGTTTAGGGTTTAGGGTTTAGGGTTTAGGGTTTAGGGTTTAGGGTTTAAAAATTCAGGTTTAGGGTTTAGGGTTTAGGGTTTATGGTTCAGGGGTTCGGGTCCTAAGTCTCTCAGCCCCAAGAGTTCCAAGGATTTCAGCTAATTCCGAACACCCCCCCTCCCCCCCCCCACCCCCCCAACAAAAGGAGAAGTGGGGGGGGGGGGGTTTCCGAAAATAGGGGACCCTACAATATACCCCCTAAATAGCAGGATTCCCTTAGAAAAAGGACCCCAACAAGGTACCCCCTAATTTCTTAGTAGCTGAGTGAGTACACTTTACACTTTTGGGGCTACTAGAACCCTCTGTAGAACTGAAAGCGTACACTTTTTTGGGGGCTTATGAACTCAGCAAGGGTTTAGGGTTTAGGGTTTAGGGTTTAGGGTTTAGCGTTTAGGGTTTAGGGTTTAGGGTTTAGGGTTTAGGGTAACCCCCAAGTGCACCCGGAGCTGCACCAAAGGAACAGAGCCATGATCTGACGTGAGAGAGTTTAGGGTCCAGGGTTGAGGGTTTGTGGAGCCCTAAACCCTAAACCCTAAACCCTAAACCCTAAACCCTAAACCCTAAACCCTAAACCCTAAACCCTAAACCCTAAACCCTAAACCCTAAACCCTAACCTAAACCCTAAACCCTAAACCCTAAACCCTAAACCCTAAACCCTAAACCCTAAACCCTAAACCCTAAACCCTAAACCCTAAACCCTAAACCCTAAACCCTAAACCCTAAACCCTAAACCCTAAACCCTAAACCCTAAACCCTATTCAGGGCCTTAGGGTTTCCCAGGCTGTACAGCGCCGCGTTGACGATGGCCGGGGGTCGCATCGTGTACTACGACATGTATGAAGAGACCCTTTGCAGGTTTTATCTAAGGGTTTAGGGTTTAGTGTTTAGGGTTAACGGATCCCGGTTTTTTTGATTTAGGTTTTGGAGTTTGGGGGTTATGGTGTTTGAGTGTTTGGGGTTTTTGGGATGTAGGGGTTACGGCTTTAGGAGTTTGGGGTTTGGGGTGTAGTGGTTTCGGGTTTTGGGGTTTTGGGCTTGGGTTGTGCGATTGGAATTTTATGTGTTTTGGGAGCGGTTTTGGGGGTTGGACTCCGTTTGGGGGTTTGTGGCGTTTGGGGTTTAGCTTGTTTAGGGTTTGGGATTTGTGGGGTTTACGGGGGTTTGGTGTTTAGCGGGTTTGGGTAGTTTAGGGGTTTGGGTGGGCTGAGGATTTAGTTCGATGCTTGGTGGGGTTTGTCAGGTATATGGAAGGATCGCCTTAAGAGGTCCCTTTACATACCTCAGTAGCCCCCAAATAGCCCCTACACAGCCCTTGTGGACGTGTCGCGGTCCTTAAGGCTTCACAAGAATGACCCTAAACCCTAGACGCTAAGCCCTAAACCCGAAATTCTAAACCCTAAGCCCTAAACTCTTTATACAGGCGCTAGGGGCCACAAACCCCGAAACCCCAAACCGGGCGTGGTTTAGGGTTTTAAGCCTAAACTTAGGATTGCGGAGGCCCTCTCAGAGAGTTCAGGGTTTAGGGTTTCAAGGTTTAGGGTTTAGGGCTTGGGGTTGGGGTTTAGGGCTTGAGGTTTAGGGCCCAGGGTTTAGGGCTTGGGGTTTGGGGTCTGGGGCATGGGGCTTAGGGTCTAACCTCGAGGGTTCAGGGTTTGGGGTTCAGCTTTCGTGTGGGTGGAAGGGTCGCGTGAGAAGTTTCGGGTTAGGGCTTAGGGCTCAGGGCTCAAGGCTTAGAAGTTCGAATACGCAATGTTTATCCGTTGGTCCCGACATAATCCCAAAGGCTAACCCTTGAAGCTCCGCTGGAAGACTGGACACGTCAAGGTAGGTTTGTTGTTCGTTTCTTGGGCTTAGCCCTCAGCCCCCTTCAACCCTAAACCCTAAACCCAAAGCCCCAACCCCGGATCCTTATCGTAAACCCTAAACCCTAAACCTAAATCCCAAACCCCAAACCCTAACCTCTAAGCCCTTATGACCCTTCTGACCCTTTATGTAGACCTAAGAACCTCTGAAGCGTTCCTCCTCTTCCTTACGTGGCGGTTCATGGTACTTAGTAACTAATTATAACTGTACTTATAGGGTTTAGGGTTTAGGGTTTAGTGTTTAGGGTTTAGGGTTTAGGGTAACTGTACTTATAACTGTTTAAGGGGCTTTTTAGTGGGCTATAAGTACAGTTATAGTTAGTCCCTAAACCCTAAACCCTAAACCCTAAACCCTAAACCCTAAACCCTAAACCATAAACCTTAAACCCTAAACCCTAAACCCTAAACCTTAAACCCTAAACCCTAAACCCTAAGTACCACGAACCTTCAAGTACGTGGCCTGCTTTCACAGGAAGGGGTGGCGCACCACGGAGCAGGATGGCCGGCACATGGCGCCCCAAACCCTAAACCCTAAACCCTAAACCCTAAACCCTAAACCCTAAACCCTAAACCCTAAACCCTAAACCCCTAAAACCCCCAACACCTCTGCCCTCAAGCCTCGACCCGATGCTTCAAGCCCTAAATATTCTCGCAGCCCTAAAGCCCTTACGCCTAAGATCCAACGGCTAAAGCCCCCAAACCCTGGTTTAGGGTTTAGGGTTTAGGGTTTAGGGTTTAGGGTTTAGGGTTTAGGGTTCAGGGTTTAGGGCTTAGGGTTTAGGGTTTAAGGGGGGGGAGATCGCTGAATGCGAAGCTCTGCTGTCGGGCCTTCGAACGGGCCAACTCGTCTTTGTTTGGTTTGGAATCGTGAAGGAGAGGTACGAAAACCCCAAACCCTAAAGCCTAACCCTTCTACACGAGTGAGGGCCTTGGAAAAGCTGCTTGTAAAGTTTCTGAGTGCTGCAGAAAGAGCTCAGGAGGGTTCCGGATTCAGGGTTTAAGGTTTAGGGTTTAGGGTTTAGGGTTTAGGGTTCAGGTTTTAGGGCTTCGGATTGTTTGGGCGTTAAAGCCTAAACAATAAACCCTCAGCCCTCGACCCTAAACCCTAAACCCTGTAACCCTGTAACCCGGTAAACTCTAAACCCTAACCCTAAACCCAAACTCCGCCCCATGAGCCGGGAGTCCTAAACCCTAAACCCGAAGCCCTAAACCCTAAACCCTAATCCCTAATCCCTAAATCCCTAATCCCCAATCCCCAATCCCTAAACCCTAAACCCTAAACCCTAAACCCTAAACCCTAAACCCTAAACCCTAAACCCTAAACCCTTAAACCTAAACCCTAAACCCTAAACCCCCCCCCTAAACCCCAAAAACAACAGTCGAGAGACTCGGGTTTGCTCGATGAAGGAGCTTCAGCAGGCAGCTGCGGACGCCTTCACGGACGGCACCAAGCTCCGTGCTCCTTGGCCTTTGGGGGTTTAGGGTTTAGGGTTTAGGGTTTAGGGTTTAGGGTTTAGGGTTTAGGGTTTAGGGTTTAGGGTTTAGGGTTTAGGGTGTAGGGCTTCAGGCATATGGACACTGTATAGGGCTTGTGCCCGGAGTTTTGGGGTTTGTCGTTTTTTTATTTATTTATTTATTTTTATTATTTTTTTTTTTTGGGGGGGGGGGGGGGGTGGTTTGTTTTTCTGTTTTGAGTGAATCTACATCGATGCCTTGTAGGGCCTCTTGGAGCTGTTTGGTGCATCGGGGCCTCGGGCCTTTTGGGAGCTTCTGAGGCCTGTTGTTTTGGGAGCTCCTAAGGCTAAAAGGGTTTAGGGTTTAGGGTTTAGGGTTTAGGGTTTAGGGTTTAGGGCTCAGGGCTTAGGCCTTGAGGTTTAGGGCTTGGTGTGGGAAGGTTGCCCTGGGGACAGCTGCGGGCCTTGGGAGGGCTTCTGGGGCCTTGAAGATTTGTGTTGGGTTCTTCGAGGGATGATGGTAGCACATCGGTTGTTGTAGCCCATCGAAGTTGCAAGTTCTGAGTGAATCATATGAAGCAGGGTTCCTATTTCTTTTTTTGGTGAGTGTATGTAAGGTTCCTTTTTGATATTGGTGAGTGTATGTACTTGGTGTCCTTTTAGGGGTACAAGAAATATAAGCCCTACTTCATATGAAGCTTCTATTCATCCTGGCCTTGAGGGTCCAGGGTTTCGTGTAGACTGGCCTGAAAGGAGCTGTGTCTCATGCATTTCTTAACCCTGAACCCTAAACCCTAAACCCTAAACCCTAAACCCTACACCCTAAGCCCTAAACCTGGCTGCAGGCCATCACTGTGATCAACCCCGGGAATCCGGTCGGAGCCGTCCTGGATCGCGAGGACATTGCCGCTGGGTTGAGGGTTCCTAGGTCCTAAACCCTAAACCCTAAACCCTAAAGCCTAAACCCTAAACCCTAAACCCTAAACCCTAAACCTCCATGACCGAGAAACTACGGTCAAGGGTTTGGTCAGGCTCTATTTGGGTTTGTGGCTCGGGGTAGGGCTTGACGGCTGAGATGCTCACTGGGTTGAAGAGGATGATCTTTTGGGTTTAGGGTTTAGGGTTTAGGCTTTTTAAAGAGCTTTAAGGGCCATCCTACAATACCTGGAATAGGCCGTCGGGTTGAGGGTTTATCTTACAAGGGTATAACAGAAAGAGTAATGGTTGTATTATTTTAGTACGGTTATTATTGTTATCATGGTTTGTTTTTCTTTTGAAAATATGCGCTTTTATATTTACTTCTCTTGGGGTAGGGGTTAGGGTTTTAGGGCATTAGTTGTAGCAAAAAGACACAAGACACAACGAGGAACGACAGTTTGGGTTCTAGGCAGGGTTTATGGAGCCAGGCCCACAGACTTTCACTCACTCTCGTTCGCTTTCTCTTTCTCTTTCTCTTTCTCTTTCTCTTTCTCTTTCTCTTTTTCTTTTTATTTTTTCTTTTTTTTCTATTTCTCTTTCTCCTTCTCTGAGTCTTTCTCTTTTCCTTTTTCTTGTTCATTCTCTTTCTCTGTCTCTGTCTCTTTCTCTGCCTCTGTCTCTTTCTCTTTCTTATGGTCTCTCTTTCTCTCTTCTTTCTTTTCTCTCACTCTCTCTCTCTCTCTCCTCCTCCCTCTCCAGGGTCCACATCCCACACCTTAAGTCCCGAAGCCTATGCGGTTTAGGGTTTAGGGTTTAGGGTTTAGGGTTTAGGGCCCGAAAATCCTGAGCCCTTGAAGAGCAGCGAAGAGCAACCCCCTTACCAAAGAACAGGCTCCAGTTGCTTCAGGGCTTGTCTTGAGTGCATTGTGTTGGGATTCAGGCTTCAGGGGGTTTAGGGTTTAGGGTTTAGGGTTTAGGGTTTAGGGCTTAGGGTCTAGGGTCTAGGGTCTGGGGTTTAGGGTTGTAGTCGCCAAGGTCATGGTCATCAATTTCGCAACCGAGCAAAAGCTCGTGATCTTGGCTGACGAGGTGGCTGAGCAAAGTCTGTAGACCTGGGGTTTAGGGTTTAGGGTTTAGGGTTTAGGGTTTAGGGTTTAGGGTTAGGGTTTAGGGTTTAGGGTTTAGGGTTTAGGATATAGGGTTTAGGAGGGTTTAGGGTTTAGGGTTTGTTTGTTAGAGTTTAGGGTTTAGGGTATGAGGAGCCCGAAGGTGCCCCAGTTAAACCCTTTGCCATACAAAACCCGCACGCACCCGAGCCCTGGCCCTAAGCCCTAAGCCCTAAGCCCTAAGCCCTAAGCCCTAAGCCCTAAGCCCTAAGCCCTAAACCCTAAACCCTAAACCCTAAACCCTAAACCCTAAACCCTAAACCCTAAACCCTAAACCTAAGCCCAGGCCCGAAGCCAAAACCCCCCTGCTGCCTTAGTAGGGAATGAGGGAATGAGGGCCCTTTTTTCTACCCAGGGATTGTAGGGAACCTCCTTCCCTACGAAGAACCAACTAGAACCCTAAAGCCTCTACCCTCTGCCTTGGACTCTAACCCTATACCCAAAACCCGAATCCCTATACCCCCATACCCAAAACGCTTCAAATCCCTACCCCATATACCCAGGCCCTCGAAACCCTAAACCCTAAACCCTAAACCCCAAACCCTAAATAAACCCTAAGCCCGAAGCCCCAAGCCTTATGCCCTCTGCCTCCAGCTCTCTTTTTGGCCAGGTCCCAGGAACAGATGTGGGCGCAGGGATTGAGGGTCTAGGGTTATAAGGTAACAAGCTTCATTTGCTGTTGGTTTTGGGGTTTTTGGGCTCAGGGTTAAGTTCTTGTTTGATCCAGGGCTTAGGGTTTTAGTTTTTCGGTCTCAGGGCTTTAGGGGTTTTTAGTTGCCGGGTATAGTTTCCTTTGGGCTCAGGACTTTACAGGCTTAGCGTTCTCAAGGTTTTTGGTTCAGGGTTTAAGCTCACTCCCTCATCACCGTGGCCCGTAGGCTTTGATTGACTTTTTGACTGCAGAGTCGCATCGGGAGTTGCGTGCCCTGACGACAATGCCTCGGCGAAACTTGGTGGGGAGTATCACGGCCTTTGTGCCCGAGACGTCGAGGCCTCCAAGTTGGTCGGGCAAAGAAGAAGAGTGCCGACGAGCACGACAAGCAAACCCTAAACCCTAAACCCTAAACCCTAAACCCTAAACCCTAAACCCTAAACCCTAAACCCTAAACCCTAAACCCTAAACCCTAAACCCTAAACCAAACCCTAAACCCTAAACCCTAAACCCCCCTTCCCCCCCCTAAACCCCTATTACCCTAAACCCTAAACCCTCAACCCTAAACCCTAAACCCTCAACCCTAAACCCTAAACCCTAAACCCTAAACCCTAAACCCTAAACCCTAAACCCTAAACCCTAAACCCTAAACCCTAAACCCCAAACCCTAAACCCTAAACCCTAAACCCCAATCCCTAAACCGTAATCCCTCAACTGGACTCCAGCTGGACTCGGCGGGACTCCCTGCGAATTTCTCTGCGGGTGGCGGGACACTCCAAGCACCAAAAAACCGGCAGCGACATCGAGCGAGAAGGGTTCGCCCTTAAAATAGTAGTCCTTAACAGGGATGAATGTACCCCCTATTTGAAATCCCACTCTTCAGGACTGTTAGTATAAAACACCCCCACATGCTTGACTTAGAAGCTCGAGGAGGGTGGGGAAGAAACGAAAACGGGAACGGTTTTGACGCTGAGGGTAGGAGGCGGGGTTTACAAAGCTGGTCTTGGGCTCTCCGCAAAGACCGCAGGTGTACCAGGCCAACGTCTATGCCGAGGCAGGGCCCGAGCTTCCAAGAGTCCAGCAGGGTTTAGGCCTTAGGGTTTAGTGTTCAGGGTGATGTACCAAGAGGCTCCTTGATACACTCCTACTATGGAACCTTCAAAAAGGGTCCCGAAAGCCAAGGGTACAACCTTGGGGGTCCAAGGCCATGACCGAGGGTTCAGGAGGGCCCTAAACGCTAAACCCTAAGCCCGAAAACCCTAAACCCTGGGTTCAAGGGCTCAGGGTTTGGGGTTTCGGGCTTCGGGAACCTAGGGCTGAGGGGTTTGGGGGTTGAGAGTTCGGGGGTAGGGAAGCGTAGAGAGCCTAGTTGAGGGTTGAGGGTTGAGGGTTCAGGGTTCAGGGCTTAGGGTTTAGGGGCTTGGGGGGAAAGTTTACCATTCAGGCTTTGCCGCTGGGGCTTGGGGTTTGGGGGACGGTTCCGAGGGGGTGGGGGGGGGGGGGGGGGGGGTGTGAATTTAGGGTCTAGGGTCTAGAGTCTAGGGTCTAGGGTTTAGTCCTAAACCCTAAACCTGACTTTGGCTTGCGAGCTCGAAGTCCCCATATCAGGCCTGGGAGGAGGGTTCGGCCCTTGACTTTTGACTTGCGACCCCCAGCCCGAATTCCAGGGTTTGGGGGGTTTAGAGTTAGAGAGGGTTTAGGGGTTTAGGGTTTAGGGTAACGGTTTAGGGATTAGCGTTTAGGGTTTAGGGATTAAGGTTTAGGAGCAGAAAAGTTGAGGGGTTATTGAAGCTTGGGGGTGGGGGGGGGGT
Source organism: Symbiodinium natans (assembly GCA_905221605.1). Lineage (NCBI taxonomy): Eukaryota > Dinophyceae > Suessiales > Symbiodiniaceae > Symbiodinium > Symbiodinium natans. Next base: position 359,482 of record CAJNDS010002148.1, read on the forward strand.
GGTGGGAGGTTTGGGCTTTCAGGGATAGGGTTTAGGGCGAATTCTCGGCGTAGAGTCGACCGCTGCTCAGGGGAAGAAATTCCACTCGTTCAAGAAGGTGCTGCGCGAGCTGCAGGCCGGGGATGTGGCCTTGTAGAACCAACTCTGCAGCCCCAAACCCTAAACCCTAAACCCTAAACCCTAAACCCTAAACCCTAAACCCTAAACCCTAAGCCCTAAGCCCTAAGCCCTAAGCCCTAGCCTTAAGCCCTAAGCCCTAACCCTAAGCCCTAAGCCCTAAGCCCTAAGCCCTAAGCCCTAAGCCCTAAGCCCTAAGCCCTAAACCCTAAACCCTAAACACTAAACCCTAAACCCGAATAGAACCCTTGCAAATGCCAAGCGATACCTGAAGAACCCAAGTCCTGTTTTTCCGTAGATTGTAACTCTTACCCCCTCTGATCGGATTCTGAGGTAACCTACAAGAAAGTAAGTTTCAGGGGGTAGGGTCAGGGTTTAGGGTTTAGGGTTTAGGGTTTAGGGTTTCGGGTTTCGGGTTTCGGGTTTCAGGGCCCTGCTCGCTGCGTAAACGCGCGCTTCGGCACCCGCTCAACTGTCGACTTCCTGATCGCCCGCTGTATTCTTAGAACCGGCCAGTATTCAGGGAGGGCTTAGGGTTTAGGGTTTAGGGTTTAGGGTTTAGGGTTTAGGGTTTAGGGGTTTAGGGTTTAGGGTTTAGGGTTTAGGGTTTACAGTTTACGGTTTAGGGTTTAGGGTTTAGGGGTTAGGGTCTATTGAGGCTTTGGGTGCTCAAGGCAAAAGCCTAGACGATACACCTAAGAACCCTTTCTCCAGAGGCCGAGGACAAGCGCCGCTACGCCGAGACGCAGCTGATCAGCAGCCCTAGCTGCAGTTTTTGGGTTTTGGGCTTAGGGATTGAGGTTTTTGGGGTTTCGGGTTTCGGTTTTAGGGTTTAGGGTTTAGTGGGGGGTGAGTAGCGGACCTAAAATTTTGAATTGTTGAACCCAGGACTCTACACCAATTTGGGGTATTCTGTTGAACCCGAAGTCCCCAACGCAAGCCAGCAACAGCGGGCATTTGTAAGGTGCTTCTACACCCTAAACCCAGGCCCTATCCCCCGTGAAGCCACTCTGCAGCCCTGAGTCTTTGGACTGTTCTTGGGTTCAAAAGGCTTCCGAGTTGCTCGAAGTAGCGCCTAGACTTAGGGTCTCGGGTAGCGTCTGGGGTTAGGGTTTGGGGTTTAGGGTTTAGGGTTAGGGTTTGGGGTTTGGGGTTTAGGGTTTAGGGTTTGGGGTTTAGGGTTTAGGGTTGAGGGTTTGGGGTTTCGCATTTAGGGTTTAGCATGACAAAGCCCAGGGCAACATGTGCGAAGCCTCTGGGCACTGTCAGTCGCAGGGACGTGGCAAGACCTGCTTGGAGGTTCGTGGTACGTAGTAGCGAATCAGAACAGTACTTATAACCAACTTAAAAGCCCCCTAAGGCCCTAAGTGCCCTTCTAGGGTTATAAGTACAGTTAATATGTACAATTGTAATTTCTTAAAGTACAGCTACAAGTACAGCCATAAGTACAGTTACAATTGAATAAAGTACAGAGTTATAAGTACGGATATAAGTACAGTTATCATTGGTTACTTAGTACCGTGAACCTCCGAACCGCTCTGACAACGTCGAAAACCAAAAAAGAAGAAGCACAAAACCCGAATTAGACGAACCTTGTGCAGAAGAAGCCTTCAGAGCCGTAGCCCTAAACCCTAAACCCTAAACCCTCAACCCTAAACCCTAAACCCTAAACCCCAAACACTAAACCCCAAACCGTAAGCCTTCGTTGCTTGTGCAAGGCTTCCACTCCACATCCAAGGGCATCATTGGGGAGTGCGGGCAGCGGGGCGGCTACATGGAGTACGTAGGCGCCGGGTGTGTGAGTGTAGGGTTTAGGGTTTAGGGTTTGGGGTTTGGGGTTCGGGGTTTAGGGTCTAGGGCTTAGGGTTTCGGGTTTAGGGTTTAGGGGTTGGGGGTTTCAGGATTGAGGGTTTGGGTTTAGGAGTTGGGGGTTTTGGGTTTTAGGGTTTCGGGTTTAGGGTTAGGGTTTAGGAAGAGGGGCCCTGTTCGGGTTTGGGTGTTTGGGGTTGAAGGCATGGGCTCGTGGCCCAAAGTCTTTTCCGCCTATCATTAAGGCATAGGAGACCGTTTAGGGTTAAGGGTTAAGGTTTAGGGTTTAGGACGCCAAAGCCCGAACAAGCCCTATAAGCACTAAACCCTCAGCCGCACCTTAACTCGTATGCTAGAAGCAGGGCCTTCGCACGCGAGAGCTCCACCAAGGACACGCTGGTTTAGTTTTTCTTCTTGCGGTGGAAGCCCTAAACCACTCAGCCCCAACCCCCCCAACACCCCCCCCAGCACCCCCCACAACCCCAAACCCTAACTCCAAACCCTCAACCCTGGACCCCCCACACCCGAAACCCGAAACACTAAACACTACACCCTAAACCCTAAACTCAAAACCCTAAACCCTAAACCCGAAGTCCTAACCCCCCTCCCCCCCCGCCCATCCCTGCACCACGAGCCTTACAGACGGGATTCCGCGCACCGGCCCGCCATGGCGCTCCAAGTGCAGTCGCTTTCCGGCACCACCGTGGCTTCCTTTGAGGCGTGCAGGCTTTAGGGTTTCGGGTTTAGGGTTTCGGGTTTAGGGTTTAGGGTTTAGGGTTCAAGTTTAGGGTTTAGGGTATAGGGTCTAGGGTTTAGGGTTAGGGGTTAGGGATTGGGGATTAGGGATTTAGTGATTTAGGGTCTAGGGTGTAGGGTTTAGGGTCTAGGGTTTCGGGTTAGGGTGAAATGTTACTCCTACTTTAATGTGCCCCTCCCCCCCCCCTCCCCCCCGAACAGTCGAACCTGGTTTCCGCCGTCGTTAAACGGTCTGCGTGTTCCTTTTAAATGATGTTTAACGGGGAGGAGTGTACATACATTTACAACAGATCTAGATGGTTTAGAAGGGATGTGTTTGTATGAATGTAAAACGGGCGCCTCATTTTTTAAAGGGATGAGTTTATCAAAAGGGATCCACCAGATTTTCAATGGGGTGAATTTATATGAATCTAGAACGGATCCATATGATTTCAAAAGGGATGAGTGTATATGAGTTTAAAGCGGATCCATATGATTTGAGAAACAAGTTTAAATGAATTACATGGACCCGTATGATTTTTCAATATCCAGAGCCTGGAGCCTAAACCCTAAACCCCTAAACCCCAAACCCTATTCCCTAAACCCTCAAACCTAAACCCTAAATCCCAGAACCCGAAGCCCAAAATCCTAAACCCTGAAGCCCTAAAGACCTAAACCCTAACTCCCTAAATCCCTAAACCCTAAGCCCTAACCCTAAATTCCTAAAACCCTAAATCCCCTAAACCCTCAACCCTAAACCCTAAACCCCTGGCTTCTTTCTCAGGCGGCCGAGCTCTGCGAGGTAGAGCTGCAGGCGCCCGTGAAGGCTCTGACTGGTCCCGAGATTGTTCCCTAAACCCGAAGCCCGAAACCCTAAACCCCAAACCCTAAATCCTAATCCTATACCCTAAATCCCAAACCCTAAACCCTAAACCTTGAAAAGCAGGGGGATGGTGGTGGGAGGGGAAGAGTTGAAGCAGGTTCTTGTGTTGGGCTTCTTCAGGTGGCCTTTTGACCCCCGGCCGGAAGCACTACTGCCGCCTAGCCTCTTCAAACCCTAAACCCTAAACCCGAAACCCTCAGCCCTAAACCCTAAACCCTAAACCCTAAACCCTAAACCCTAAACCCTAAACCCTAAACCCTAAACCCTAAACCCTAAACCCTAAACCCTAAACCCTAGACCCTAAACCCTAAACCCCAAACCCTAAACCCTAAACCCCAAACCCCAAACCCCAAAACAAGAACTTCAGTGCCAGGACCCAGAGTAGGGCGTTAGTCCCCTGTTTGAGGGTTTAGGGAAGGGCCAAAAAGACCCTTTTCAATGCTAGGTTACCTTTGGGTCGAGTCAGTTGTCCACCGCAAAGATGAACCTAATGCTGCCTCCCAAAGAAAGCAGTTTAGGGTTCCTAAACCCTGAACCTCTGAACCTTGAACCCTGAACCCCAAATCCTAAACCCTAAGCCCTGAACCCTGATCCCAAAATCCTAAACCCTAAGCCCTGAATGAACCCCAAATTTTACACCCTAAACCCTAGATCCTGAACCCCAAATTCTAAACCCCAAACCCTAGACCCCAAACCCTACACCCTAAGCCCTAAACCCCAAACCCTAAACCCTAAACCCTAAACCCCCAAACCCCAAACCCTAAACCCCAGATCCCGGATGGTTTCGGGTTCTGGGCCCTGCGCAGGAGAAGCTGGCGCCGGTGTGCCTTTGTCCGCAGGAGCTCGTGCGATTCAGGGTTCAGGGTAGCCCTGAACCCTAAACTCAAAACCCTAAACCCTAAACCCGAAACCCTAAGCCCTAAGCCCTAAGCGCGAAGCCCTAAACCCTAAACCCTAAACCCTAAAGCCCCACACCCTGAACCCGAAACCCTAAACCCTGTCAGGGTTTAGGGTTTAGGGTTCAGGGTGTGGGGCTTTAGGGTGTAGGGCTGCTGCTAAATGTGAGCCTGAACTGTGCCATGCAATCCAAGTCTCCTTTTGCTAGCTCTACCTAGGGTACTTACTTGTGGAGTTTTTTTCTGCCTTGCATAATCATGCGAAGGGTAATATAGGGGTGCAGAAGGTACCCATTGCCCGACTTCCCTGCTTCTAGACCTAGTAAGACCCAGAGTTCTAGAGGCGTGTGCCCTTTGGGTGCCTTTGTAGGGTCAGGATGCCAGAATCAGAACTCATAAGCGCGCGCCGAAGCAAAGATAGGTCTTAGCCTTCAAGAGAAGCCAAGGGTAGTTAGTTATAACCCGATGTATGGGCCCTTGGTATTTTTACAGAGTATGTAGGGGGCGTATAAGGGGTCCCCATTTAGGGGCCCATGTTGATGGACCATGAAACTACCCTTGGAGAGTAGGCTCGTATTCCCTTTCTTTAGGGCTTAGGCCCTTATAAACCACGTGCAACCACTAGCTGAATGTTCGTTGAAAAGGGCCCTTCATTTTTGATGCTCGCCCCGTTCCTCAGAACTTGATGTAAGGCCCCCACCTTAAACCCAAAACCCAAAACCCTAAGCTTCTTTTGCATCCCTGGTAAAGTACGGCCCTGCGTTTGTTAGGGTGCCCAACCAATTACCACAGCTCATCTGCCACGTAAACCCTAAACCCTAAACCCTCAACCCTCAACCCTCAACCCTAAGCCCTAAGCCCTAAGCCCTAAACCCTAAACCCGAAACCCGAAACCCTAAACCCTAAACACTAGGCGACCCACGACTGCCTCTTGACTTTGGTGGCGACCCACACAAAGCTGGGCGGGTTGGGACCTGTTGCGCCTGGCGAGAGTGTATTGTGCACTTATGGCCAAGCCTTGGCCATTTCCGCGGCCCTTTGTGAAGGGAGTGAAGTCAGTGCTTCATGAGTATGTGCGCGGGCCCATATCATCAGCATGGGCGAATGCTGCAGCGCAGGACATGGGAGTTGATGACGTCAGCACTAATGCCGGCCATGTTCTCCCTGGGCTTCGTAAACCCTGAACACTAAACCCTAAACCCTAAACCCTCAAGCCTCAACCCTCAACCCTCAACCCTCAACCCTCAACCCCAAACCCTAAACCCTAAACCCTAAACCCTAGACCCTAGACCCTAAACCCTAAACCCTAAACCCTAAACACTAAACCCTAAGGCTCGGTGTTCCGCGCTTCCGCCTCCGGCTCCTCTGCGCTGGCCGAACCGTGGGGTCCGAAACCTGGAAGGAGCTGCTGGGTTTGGGGTTTGGGGTGCGGGGTTTAGGGTTTCGGGTTTCGGGTTTAGGGTTTAGGGTTTAGGGTTTAGGGTTTAGGGTTTAGGGTTCAGCATCTCAAAGTTCAAGCATTCAATTCACTGGGTTAGCAGCTCTTCCGTGCCCGAAAAGTACCCACCCACCCAGAGAGTCCCATACCATTAAGACAATAAAAAGTTTCACACGCAACCAAAACTCCTAGCCCAAATTAAAACCCTAAGCACTCGTCCTGAACCTTAAACCTAACCTTCAACCCTTGAGACCCTAAACCCTTGAGACCCTCAACCTTGAGACCCTCAACCCTTGAGACCCTCAACCCTTGAGACCCTCAACCCTTGAGACCCTCAATCTTTGAGACCCTAAACCCTTGAGACTTTCAACGCTTGAGACCTTCGACCTTGAGACCCTCAACCCCTGGAGACCCTCGGGTGGGGGGGGGGGGGGGGGGGGGGGGGGGGGGGGGGGGAGAGGGTGGGGAGGGAGGGGGGAAGAAGGGGGGGAGGAAGAAAGGAGGTGGGAGGAAGAAGGGGGGGGGAGAAGAAGGGAAGGGGGGGAGGAAGAAGGGAAGGGGGGGGGAAGGGGTGGAGGGGAGGGGAGGGGAGGGGGAGGGGAGGGGGAGGGGGGGTCCTTGCCCGCTATTTTTCAGGGCCCTTGCCTGCCAATTTTCTGACAAAGAGCAGGCAAGGAAAGAAAAATAGCGGGCAAGGCCACTAACAGAGTCTAAAAATAGCGGGCAAGGACCCTGCAAGGTCATAAAAATAGCGGGCAAGGACCCGCAAGGTCATAAAAATAGCGGGCAAGGACCCTACAAGGTCAAAATGACCTTGTAGGCACCTTGCCCGCTATTTTTATGACCTTGTAGGGGCCTTGCCCGCTATCTTTATGACCTTGCAGGGTCCTTGCCCGCAAAGTCATTAACATTTATATTATATATGAAAGTGTGGTTTAGGGTTTGAGGCCACTGAAGGTTCACCCCTAAACCTTCAACCCTCAAACCCTAAGCCCTGAACCCCAAACCCAAAACCCTCAACCCTCAACCCTTAACCCTGAACCCTGCTGGGTTTACATTCCTCAGCACGAATGCGGAGAGCCCTGGAATTTCCAGGGTTTAGGGTCTAGGATTAGGATTTAGGGTTTAGGGTTTGGGTTCTACTGGTGTGGTACAATGCTCTTGGGCGAACTCCGGGGCTTCAACCCCAAACCCGCAACCTTTCGTTGAGGCTTGGGACCCTCAGTCCTTTAAAGCTTCCGGCCCCGCACCCAAAGCTCTCTATTATCAGGCATATGGGTTGGGGGGTTTGGGGTTTGGGGGGTTCCAGTATGTCCAGAAGGACCCTCAAGATTCATACGTTCAACCATGTCTGTATTCTGGAGCCCTGCATACAGTACACTCACCAGAAAATGAGAGTCATAAGCCCTAAACCTAAATCCTAAACCCGAAACCCACATGAGGGTTACGCTCAAGGTCCTTCAAGGGATGGACGGTTGCGAAGAGAGTCCCCTAAGCGGTGGATTCCGCAATGAAAGGGGAACCTACCTAGGGTTTAGGGTTTAGGGTTTAGGGTTTAGGGTTTAGGGGTTTAGGGGTTTAGGGGTTTAGGGGTTTAGGGGTTTAGGGGTTTAGGGGTTTAGGGCCACAAACCCTAACCCCTAAACACTAAGTCCCTCATCCTGCAGGCCTCTTGGGAAGGAATACTCCGACCCGAGATGGCCAGCCTAGAGCCGCCGTTGAGCCACAAATGGGTGCATTCCTAAACCCTAAACCCTAAACCCTAAACCCCAAAACCCTAAACCCTAAACCCTAAATCCTAAACCCTAAACCCTAAACCCTAAACCCTAAACCCTAAACCCTAAACCCTAAACCCTAAGCCCTAAACCCTAAACCCTAAACCCTAATCCCAGACCACGGACTCGCAGGAGCTGGGCCACCCCGGCGAACTCCAGGTGGGACTTGTTGTAAATGGCCCTTGGCGGCGCGGTTTATGTACATAATTCAGGGTTTAGGGTTTAGGGTTTAGGGTTTTAGGGTTTTAGGGTTTTAGGGTTTTAGGGTTTTAGGGTTTAGGGTTTAGGGTTTAGGGCTAGTGCGTTTCGGGCTTCGGAGGGATTAGTTTTTAGGGTAGCTTCAACTCCAGACCCTGCAAAGCCTGAAGCCCTGAATCCCTGGAACCCTAAACCCGAAACTTGCTACAAGCTGGGACACTGGCTCAGAGCAAAGAGGAAGAGGGGTTGATCTAGGGTCTGTCGATTTATCTTCTATCCACTGTTTAGGGTTTCGGGTTTAGGGTTTAGGGTTTAGGGTTTAGGGTTTAGATGGTATCAGGAAATCCTTCAGCTCTTGTAAGAAAACGGCCGCGGTGGTTTCTGATTGGGGGTTTGGGGTGTACGGGGTTCCGGGGCGCGCAGGGTTTGTAGAGGTTGGGGGAAGAAGAGGTCAACCCCTCAGGCCCAAAACCAGGGCTGAGTTCCCCGTTTCATTGACAACTAACAAAATCTGAGGTTGGGGTGGTGAGGTCGGGCTTAGGATATGGGGTCAGGGTTTGGGGTTTCCTTTCTAAAGGAAGTTGGAAAGGTGTAAGGGGCTCAGTAGGTTGAAGGGGTGGAGGGTTTTAGAGCTTAGGTTTAGGGATGACGAATCACGGGGGCCTTGCCCCTCAAGTAGCCCCCCCCCCTCCCCGACTCTACAGGCCTCAGATTCAGCCAAGCCCTAAACCCCAAACATCCCTAAGCCCCAAACTCTAAATCCCAAGCTTTTAAGGCTCTCCCGCCTGAGCGCCAAGGGGAGCTTTGGGGGGCCCCGTGAGTTCGGGATTCGGAGCAGGCTCTTCCTCTTTTTTTTTTGTTGGGGGCGGGGGGGGGGGGGGGGGGGGGGGGGAGGGTTTAGGATTTAGGGTTTAGGATTTAGGGCTTTGGGTTTAGGGTTGAGGGCTTTGGGTTTAGGTTTTAGGATCGCGTTCTGTCCCCCTGACCACCCTCTCTCTCCCCTAAAGGCGAAGTAGGGGGACTCGACACCGTGAGCCCTAAGCACTTGCCGAAACCCTAAACCGGAATTCTAGGGCTTCGGGTTGAGGGTTTAGGGGTTTAGGGTTTAGGGTTAGGACCTTTAGGCCTAATTTTCGGTTGTAATTTAGTGTTGATTTTTCTGTCGCAGTTTCCGGCAGCGCGACGACTCTGGGTCCCTATCATCAAGAACCTTTCCACAGGGTGGGCGCATGGGTTTATCTTCGCGTATTCTTGCGGCAAGCCTTTGCGGTACGAGCAGGAGGGCGACGATAGCCCCGCGTTGGAGTTCTTGACGGAGCTTCCCCTAAACCCTAAACCCTAGACCCTAAACCCTAAACCCTAAACCCTAAACCCTAAACCTTTTGGAGATACGTGCGAGAGCGTACGTGCCTCCCTCAGATTGGACTGACCAAAGGACCCTGGCCTTGCCACGGATTGGACTGTCCACATGTGCCCCTGACGCGGTGCCGGCGACCTGAGTCGATGGATTAGGGTTTAGGGTTTAGGGTTTAGGGTTTAGGGTTTAGGGTTTAGGGTTTAGGGTTTAGTGTTTAGGGTTTAGAGGGAAGCGGCAGATCACTTCGCAGATGAAAGACAGTTCACCCTCCCATCTCAGTCCTGTAAGTCAGGCTCGCTGGGGCAGATCCGGCTTGTTTTTTGTGAGGGCAACACCCTAAACCCTAAACCCTAAACCCTAAACCCTAAACCCTAAACCCTAAACCCTAAACCCTAAACCCTAAACCCTAGACCCCCCTAAACCCTAAACTCTCAGGTGGTGGTACTGGAGTACTGCCAAGACAAGGCCGGCTCCCCCCTCAAGACCCTCAATAGCAAGGCCCTCGCAAGCGTTAGGGTTTAGGGTCTAGGGTCTAGGGTTTAGGGTTTAGGGTTTAGGGTTTAGGGTTTAGGGTTTAGGGTTTAGGTGTAGGGTTCAGGGTTCAGGGTTCAGGGTTTAGGGTTTAGGGCTTAGGGTTTAGGGTTTAGGGTTTAGGGTTTCAGCGCAGAACCCCGATTTCGGTTCTGGGGTCCCGGGCTGAGAGCAGAAGATCCACCTCCTGCAGTCCCCGAAAGCCGAGCTTTGAAGCCCCAAATCCGACATCCTAAACCCTAAACCCTAAACCCTAAACCCTAAACCCTAAACCCTAAACCCTAAACCCTAAATCCCAAACCCCTAAACCCCAAACTCCCACACCCTCAACCCTAAGCCCAACACCCTGAAAACAGGCCCCCTGGAGGCCCGGGAAGCCCCTCGAGGGGCGGAGAGTCGTGCGACGTTTGCGACCCCTAAGCTCAGAGACATCCTACCACATCCTCTACTTGGAGGTTCATGGTACTTACGAACCAATTATAACTGTACTTGTAACCCTACTTATAATACCCCTAAAGGGCCTTATAGGGGTTATCCCACTGATAAGTAGGGTTATAAGCCCAGTTAGAATTGGTTAGTAAGTACCATGAGCCTCCAAGTAGGACCCCTGTTTTCAAGGTTTAGGGTTTAGGGTTTATGGTTAAGGTTTAAGGCTACACGTCCTAGACCTCCCGAGCATCCTAGACCCTGAACATCCCAAACCCGAAACATCCTACACCCTAAGCATCCTACACCCTAAGCCTTATAAGCCTTAAGCCCTAAGCCCTGAGCCCTGAGCCCTAAACCCTAGCCCTAAACCCTTAACCAAGAACCCAAACCCCTAGACCCTAAACCCTCAACCCTATAGGCCCCGAGCCTTAAACCCAACCTCCTCAACTTCCTAAAAACTAAACCTTAGGCCCTAAACCTCTTACATCCGAAGCATCCTGAGCCCCCCCCAAAAGAAAAACACAAAATGAATAATAAAGTAAGAATAAGAATAATCATAATAATAATAATAGAAATAATAATACTAGTAATAATAAGAATAATACTAAATGAAATGATAAGAAAAATAATAATAGCAATTAAGAAGAATACTACATAAATAAATAAACATATATATATATATATATTAGAAAGAAGCCAAAGACCAAAGAAGCCCCGAAGGCCGAAAGCCTGTGGAATGCTTGCGCTGGTGGCTTCTTGGCCCCGCCTACGAGAAGTTTCCGGGTTTTGTTGAGCTTGCTTCGTGGGCGGGGATCGCTTTTGGAGAAGAATCTGCCCCGATGTTTGCTGAGTTGTTTGGGTTTTGCTTGTATTTGTTTTCAAATTTCATTTTAGTTTGGCTGAGTCTTGTTGGGTTTTTTCGCTGGCTTTTCCTCAGACTGTTTTTACGCAAAAGCATTTGTGTGTGTGCGCGATGGGGAATTGAACACAGAGAGAGAGAGAGAGAGAGAGAGAGAGAGAGAGAGAGAGAGAGAGAGAGAGAGAGAGAGAGAGGAGAGAGGGGGGGAGAGGGAGAGGGAGAGGGGAGAGGGAGAGGAGAGGGAGAGGGAGAGGGAGAGGGAGAGGGAGAGGGAGAGGGGGGAGGGGAGAGGGGAGGGAGAGGGAGAGGGAGAGGGAGAGGGAGGGAGAGGGAGAGGGAGAGAGAGAGACAGAGAGCGAGCGAGCGAGGTAGGGAGGTAGGGAGGTAGGGAGATAGGGAGGTAGGGAGGTAGGGAGGTAGGGAGGTAGGGAGGTAGGGAGGATTTACAGGGACGTAGGCACGTAGGGACGTATAGGGACGTAGGGACGTAGGGAGTTTGGGAGGTCGGAGTTTAGGATTCAGGGCTCGGGGGCGGCTTTGGGGTTGAAGTGGTTCGGGGTTAGGGGTTTGGTGGTCTTTGGCTGCGGGGGTTGAGGGTTCAAGGGTTTTTGTTCTTTTCTTGGTACAAGTGTGCGGAAGCGTGTTGTAACTAGTCCTCGCCGTTGCCTCATTCCAGCACCCTGGTTAGAGAAGTCGTTGCGGCTGGGGCTAAGAAGGTGTGCCGAGTTTAGGGATCAGTGAGGGTGCAAGGTCTGGGGTTTGGAGGCATGGGCTTGGGGCTGAGGGTACAGGATTTCGGGTTTAGGATTTAGTCTGGGTCACTAGAGTTCAGGGTTTAGGGTATAGGGTTTGGGGCCGATGTTCTGGGGGTTTTACAGGGTCTCGGGCTCAAGGAGGCTCTTTGTCTTTTTCCAGGGTTCCAGGGCGTTGTGAAATCTTTTGGCCCCAGCAGCCCTCCCATTCAGGGCTTAGGGCTTAGTATTTTGAATGAGGGTTTAGGGTTTAGGGTTTAGGGTTTAGGGTTTAGGGTTTAGGGTTTAGGGTTAGGATCCGTAAGCCCCGAAATCCAAAAGTTAGGCACGGAAGCCGTAAACCGAAACACAACTATACAGCCTAAACCCTAAACCCTAAACCCTAAACCCTAAACCCTAAACCCCTAAACCCCTAAACCCCTAAACCCTAAACCCTAAACCCTAAACCCTGAACCCTAAACCCTAAACCCTAAACCCTAAACCCTAAACCCTAAACCCTAAACCCTAAACCCTAAACCCTAAACCCTAGCCCCAAACCCTAGACCCTAGACCCTAAACCCTAAACACTTCCTTGAGGGGATGTGGCGGCTGTCGCGCAACTCCTGCAGCTGCCACAGGAAAAAGGGAATTTAAGGTTTTATGAAGGTTTAGGGTTTAGGGTTTAGGGTTTAGGGTAAAAAGGGTTTAAGGCATCATCTCGGAAACCGCCGGACAGTGTAAAACCCTAAACCTTACTTGGAGGTTCATGATACTTAGGTAACTGACTATAATTGTACTTTTGACACACTTATAAGCCCCCTAAGTGCCCTAAGATGGTTATAAGTACAGTTATAATTGGCTAATGAGTACGTTGAACCACCAAGTAAGTTCCTCAAGCTCGAAGCTTACAAACCCCAGCCCGAAACCCTTCAACTCAAATAGCCCAAAGCCCCACCACCCTAAACCCTAAACCCTAAACCCTAAACCCTAAACCCTAAACCCTAAACCCTAAACCCTAAACCCTAAACCCTAAACCCTAAACCCTAAACCCTAAACCCTAAACCCTAAACCCTACCCTAAACCAAAAACCCCTAAACCCTAAAACCCTAAACCCTAAACCCAAACCCTAAACCTAAACCCTAAACCCTAAACCCTAACCCTAAACCCTAACCCGAAACCGAAACCCTAACCCCTAAAACCTAAACCCTAAACCCCTCAACCCTAAACCCTAACCCCTAAAACCTAAACCCTAAACCCTAAACCCTAAACCCTAAACCCTAAACCCTAAACCCTAAACCCTAAACCCTAAACCCTAAACCCTAAACCCTAAACCCTAAACCCTAAACCCTAAACCCTAAACCCTAAACCCTAAACCCAACCCCTAAAGCCTAAGCCCGAAACCAATTTGTTGAGCTTTCATCTTCTGGACCTGCGATTGCTGAAGTCCGTACTTGGAGGTTCATGGTACTTAGTAGCTAATTATAACTGTACTTATAACTGTACTTATAACCATATTAGGGCACTTAAGGGGCTTATAAGTGGGTTATAAGTACAGTTCATAAATAGTTGCTAAGTACCATGAACCTCCAAGTAGCTCCTGCAACCCATACCCGAACCAGGCCCACGGGGGTTTGAGTTTTGTTTTCTTTTTTTGGAAGGGCGGCGGGGTTATAGGGTTTAGGGTTTAAAGGGGCGTAAGGGGGAGCAAGGAGGTTTAGGGAGGTGAAGGATTTTTTTTTTTTTTTTTTTTGTGGGGGGGGGGGGGGTTGGGAGTTTAGAGCTTCTTATACTTTGATAGGGGATGTGAATACAAGAATGAAGAGAGTAAAAATACCATGCAAATTACAGATTACATCCTGTATCCAAAAGCCCTCTTGCAAGTCTTAGTTTCTTGTGTTCACCTCATTCATAAGCTATATGATTACTAGCTTGTACACGTACTACTAGAAGTAAAAGAGAAAGGGAAAAGATAATATGTAATGAGTGTATGAGTGAGTTTATAAGGGTATGACGAGGATGACTACTGCTGGGCTGCTTGGACCCCGAATTGTGCGGAATGACAACGACAACTACCCTAAACCCTACAGGACCCAAATGCGGTGACAAGCATCTTTTGCGATGATGATGAGGAGGAGGAGGAGCCGCCAGTGAGGGGTATCCAGTCTTTAAGACGCCCCTAAACCCTGAACCCTAAACCAGTCTGTCGGCTTTGCTACCAGTGTGTGAACTGGGTGTCTGATAAAAGGATCCTACTGTGAACCCCAAACAGGGAACCCCGCGAATAGTGGGAAGTTACACGGAATATAAGGACCCTGGTAGGTATACCTCGACTATCTTCCTACTATTCATATCACTCCCTGTTTGGAGTTCCCGTGACAGTCCCCGGATCTTATATCCCAGTCTATGGAACCCTTCCAGGGATTCTATGTAGGGCTTCTCCTCCTAAACCCTAAACCCTAAACCCTAAACCCTAAACCCTAAACCCTAAACCCTAAACCCTAAACCCTAAACCCTAAACCCTAAACCCTAAACCCTAAACCCTAAACCCTAAACCCTAAACCCTAAACCCTAAACCCTAAACCCTAACCTAAACCCTAAACCCTAAACCCTAAACCCTAAACCCTAAACCCTAAACCCTAAACCCTAAACCCTAAACCCTAAACCCTAACACCTAAACCCTAAACCCTAAACCCTAAACCCTAAACCCTAAACCCTAAACCCTAAACCCTAAACCCTAAACCCTAAACCCTAAACCCTAAACCCTAAACCCTAACCCTAAACCCTAAACCCTAAACCCTAAACCAGAAGAGCTACAAGTGTTCGCGCTTCAAGATCCTCCCGATTCCTCAACCTGAAACCCTCAACCTGTGACCCTAAAACCCTAAAGGCTTCAAAGACTTATATATATATATATATATACATATATAGACCCTAAAACCCTAAAGGCTTCAAAGACATATATATATATATAATACGTTCGGTGAGAGATGTTTGAATGGTAGAAGCAGATATCTTGCGCACAGCTGTGCCGGATGTTTTGCTGTCGCACTTGGTGCCTGAGCACGTGGATGTGCTAAACCATTAGTAAAAATAGAGGAGTGAAGCACAAGAGCACGATGAATATTATGGGAAGCTGTGGGAAGTGAACACAAGAACCGAGCGAACAGAGTCTTGAGTCTCATTCACATGTCCCGTTCCCAGGAAAAGCGGGAAGTTGAGACAGGGTTTTGAAGAGGACAGGATTTGGGAATTGTAGATCTTGGCCGGTCACGTGCTATGACTGTGGAGTCCTTGGTGAACCTGGATGGCAAAAGGAATTTTGGGGCGCCCACTCTGTTCGTTCGCTTGTTCGCTTCGTTAAGCCTTATCGCCCTGGAGATACTTGGACGGCTGTAACACCCCCTCATTCCCTACCGTGAACCAGGAAGGCTTCTACGTTTCCCTGCGCACCTGTCTCTCCAACCCGAGTAGCTCGTGACTCACAACTCTGTCTAGGATTTCGTCCTATGACTCGCGTCACCCGAAACCCTAAACCCTGAACCCTAAACCCTCTTTACCTGCTCTGTCCCGAAATGCAGGATGGCCCCTCCGCGGCCCCTTTGCAGCTGGCACTGCAGTTTAGGGTTTGGGGTTTAGGGTTTCGGGTTTAGGGTTAGGGTTGAAGGAGTTGTAGTTCTAGCGTGAGTACGCTACAAACCCCTGTGTAATCCTCATCTGCGGCGTGGACGCTCCCTCGCAGCCAGACCTTAAACCTTAAACCCTAGGATGCCCAGTAGTGCCCTTATTCCCTTTTTTGGGGGGTTAGGTTCCCTTATAACCCCCTTGAAGCAAAAAAGGGTACCCTTTTCAATCCTGGGTTACTGAGCATCCTAGAACCTTGTACAAGCTCGAGTCTTGAAACCACACGTGCAGCTCTACCTCTAGGCATTCACTAGTCAAGAAATTATTCCCACAAAAACACCCACCCGCCCAAAGAATCCCATAGCACTAAGAACCATTTTGCACTTCTAGAACGACCTTGCCGAGGAAGAAATGCCCTTGCCCAGTGAAATCATGACCTTACCCAGTGAAAAAGTGACCTTGCCCAGTAAACAAATGACCTTGCCCAGTAAAAAATGTGACCTTGCCCAGTATTTAAAAGAGTTACTGGGCAAGGTCATTTTTTTTACTGGGCAAGGTCGTCTTTTTACTGGGCAAGGTCGTTTTTTGGGACTGAACGACCTTGCCCAGTAAAAAAAGATGACCTTTGCCCAGTAAAAAAATGACCTTGGCCAGTAAAAAAATGACCTTGCCCAGTAACTCCCCAGCATTTAAACTGTATATGAAGGAGAGGTTGGGGTTTAGGGTTTAGGATTTAGGGTTTAGTTTAGGCTACTCCTGAGCCTTGGCAAGCCCTGGCGTCAAGGTGGGTTGCTGCCGGGTGTGGGCACACTGAGGCAGGTCGCATGTGCTTGGGGCTTGGGTTTTGTTTGGGGTTTGGGGTTTGGGGTTTGGGGTTTGGGGTTTGGGGTTTGGGGTTTGGGGTTTGGGGTTTGGGGCTTAGGGTTTAGGGTTTAGGGTTTAGGGTCTAGGGTCCAGGGTTTAGGGTTTAGGGTTTAGGGTTTAGGGAGAATGTTTTTCTGGGCGCTGAGACCCTAGCCACGCTCCTGCACAAGATAGGACGCCCCAAGCCGAACCCTCAGCCCGAACGAAGCTCTAAACCCTAGACCCTAAACCCTAAACCCTAAACCCTAAACCCTAAACCCTAAAACTTCAAGTCTCAAAGCCCTAAACCGCGCAAACACCTATGAAGCTGAAAGCTTGTTCAGCACCCGAAGTCCCGCCTCAAAATCCCATAAACGTCGCAAGCACTCAAAAATCTTTTGCACACCCCAAGCCCTAAATCCTCAAGCCATCACCGCAACCTGCAACCAGCCCACCCTTAATCCCTGAACCCTAAACCCTAAACACGAACCCTAACCCCAACCCCCAAACCCTAAACCCTAAACCAAAAAAACCGAAACCCTAAACCCCAAACCCGAAACCCTGAACCCCAAACCCGAAACCCTAAACCCCAAACACCAAACCCCAAACCCTAAACCCCAAACCCGAAACCATAAACCCCAGACCCGAAACCCCAAACCCGAAACCCTAAACCCCAAACCCCAAACACCAAACCCCAAACCCTAAACCCCAAACCCGAAACCCTAAACCGCAAACCCCAAACCCGAAACCCCAAACCCTAAACTCTAAACCCTAAACCCTAAACCCTAAACCCCAAACCCGAAACCCTAAACCCTAAACCCGCAGAGGTGGTTCGGCTTCTGCTCGAGGCGGGAGCCGATAAGGATGCGGAGCACAGCGCGCTCGGCGTCTAGGCGTTTTAATCGAGTGGGGTTTAGGGTTTGGGGTTTATGATTTGGGGTTTAGGGTTTAGGGTTTAGGGTTCAGGGTTTAGGGTTTAGGGTTTAGGGTTTAGGGTTTAGGGTTTAGGGTTTAGGGTTTAGGGTTTAGGGTTTAGGGTTTAGGTTTTGGGGGTTTAGGGTTTAGGGTTTAGGGCTCTTTGGTACCCCCATCCTGGGCTTTGCCTTCGTGAGACTGCGAGGTAGCACTCCACTGCACGAGGCGGCCGAGACTGGAAGCCCCGAGGTCGTGCGCCTCCTGTTGGAGGCTCAGAATGGCTCCCTATCAGTTCAGGTTGGGGCTTAGAGGGTTTATAGGGTTTATAGGGTTTATAGGGTTTATAGGGTTTATAGGGTTTAGAGGGTTTAGAGGGTTTAGAGGGTTTATAGGGTTTATAGTTATAGGGTTTATAGGGTTTATAGGGTTTATAGGGTTTATAGGGTTTATAGGGTTTATACGGTTTATAGGGTTCATAGGGTTCATAGGGTTTAGAGTTTAGGGTTTTGGGTTTAGGGTTTAGGGTTTAAGGGTTTAGGGTTTAGGGTTTAGGGTTTAGGGTTTAGGGTGTTCGTGTTTGACCGTGAACCGCCACGGGCAATTGCAGGAACTGGAGTCGAAGTTGATAGCCTACGCCTGTTTTGCGTTTACATTCAACAGTGCGTGCAGCTCTACATCGGCTAGCTTGCCATTCTCTACTAATTGCTTACGAACCCCTAAAAAAACACATATAATTTCTTATAAGGGCAACATAGGGATTACTATTTTTGTTGTTGTCTCAGGGTTCTTAAGCAAATAGTAGTTCTGTGCTGAGATGATGTTGACTTCTTGTGTCTCAGCTCTGGTGAAGAGCTTGGCCCATTGTGGCTTCAACACCATTTCCTAGGACTAGGCCCTCATTCACTTGCTTTAGGGTTTATTGTTCCCTTCTAAACCGCTTAAGACCAAAAGGGTACCCTTTTGTATTCCAAGGCTACTCCTTATTAATAATAAACCCTAGACCCTAGACCCTAGACCCTAAACCCTAAACCCTAAACCCTAAGCCCAGCGTTTCACCTTCAGCTTTAGGAACCCAAATCCCAAAGGACCTGCAAATCGGGGTTGGCACGTCGAGCTACGGGCCGCCTTTGGCAACCTCAGCTACAAGCGACACCCTAAACCCTAAACCCTAAACCCTAAACCCTAAACCCTAAACCCTAAAGGTCTGCGCATGTTAACTGCCAGGGAAACTGCTGGGGCTTCGGGTGCTTCGATGTTTTCGGGGCGTTCAGGGTTTAGGGTGCTTGCAAGGCATGGGTTTGTTTCTTTTGCTTTTTAACCCAAAACCCTAAATCCTCAACCCTATAAACCCTATAAACCCTAAACCCTCAACTCTCAACCCTAAACCCTAAATCCTAAGCCCTCTAAACCCTAAACCGTCGGTCCAGGCGCGTGCCGACGTGAGCAGGAGGAATTGCTTCAACCGCACTCCGTTGCTTGGCGCTGCCCGGTGCTGCAACGCCGAGACTCGGTAGGCCTTTGGTTTAGGGTTTAGGGTTTAGGGCTTAGGGCTTAGGGCTTAGGGCTTAGGGTTGCTTTGTGTTCCTTATGGGGTTTAAGAGGATCTCATTTGCACCAACCCCTGAACCCTAAGCCCTTGGATGTTTTTTGATTTGCCTTGTTCTCCTTGTTGGGTTTAAGACGATTACATCTCGGCCTATACCCTAAACCCGAATTTTGTTCGTAATCTTTCTTCAGTGGTCTTTTAGGACCATCCAAGGAGAGTGTGCGATTGCTCGTGGGTGCCCGCGCGGACATTGGCGCGCAGGACCGGCAACAGGCTCTTGGGCTGTTGTTGGTTTTGGTGCAAACGCCTTAGAAGGCTTTAGTCCTATGCCCTAAACCCGAAACCCGAAACCCGAACTCCTAGACCCTAACCCCCAAACACTGAACCTCCGAGTCTAGGGTTTGGCTTAGGCGGTTTAGGGTGTAGGGTCCGAGCCCACACATGCTCGCGACATGGCTCGACTGCAGTAGCCTCGGTGATAGGGCGGGCTCAACAAGAGGTGGTTAGGGATTTAGGGTTTAGGGTTTAGGGTTTATAGGGTTTAGGGTTTAGGGTTTAGGGTTTAGGGTTTAGGGTTTAGGGTTTAGGGTTTAGGGTTTAGGGTTTAGGGTTTAGGGTTTAGGGTTTAGCATGTTCGGGCTTGGCATCTAAGGCCCCACGCAAACTGCCCCTTTGCTTCGGGAGCCTTGTGCTGCTCCTTCAGATATGTGATCCCAAAACCCAATAACCCTAAACCCCTAATTTCCCTGTCACACCTTGAGACACACCCTAAACCCTAAACCCTAAACCCTAAACCCTAAACCCTAAACCCTAACCCCTAAACCCTCAGCCCCTAAACCCTAAACCCCGCTACGCCGCCTCGTTTGGCCGCGTCTGTAAGAGGTGCCAAGAATGAAAAGTAGTAAACGTACCGAGAATTTCCGCACTAAATCCCTTTAAGCAGGTCCAAAAGTGTTCATTGTCCAGGACGCATTTAAAAAATCAAAACGCGTCTCAGATGATACCCTTCCACGTAATCGTCGTGTTGCCTACTAGCTTGGCTCTGCTGCCACACGGCAAGATGTAAGAATGTAAGTTTCAATGACGTTGAAGGCTAGTCTTGGTGAACCCAGGGAGGTAGGAGATTTGAAGGGTTTGGGCTTACGGTAACAGGGGCTTTGAGGCTGAAGGATTTGGCCTTGCGGTGCCTCGCGCTTTGAGGATAAGGCTTTGAGGTTTAAGGATTTGGGTTTGCGCTGTTTCGGGCTTGGAGGATGAAGCTTTGAGGTTCGAGCACTGGCAACACGGACGTAGTCATCGTGCGGGCATGGATGCTCTGGCCATTCGCACGCACTGGCAACACGGACGTAATCATCATGCGGGCATGCAGGTAGCACGGACGTAATCATCGTGCGGGCATGCACGCACTGGTAACACGGACGTAATCATCGTGCGAGCATGCACGCAGTACTAGCAATCGCGTGGGAGTTATAGGGAATTTCGGACCGAAACAAGGAATCATGTGCGCCTGCCAGTGCATGAGCACCAGGTCAAAGTGCGGCTGGACGTGGCGTCGGAGGGCTAAGCCCTAAACCCTAAACCCCGAAACCCTAAACCCCAAAAAGCAAGAAGGACTCCTACGGACGCACGGCGCTGGTGGCTTGCCTCGGCAACGCGTCTTGATACCCTAAACTCGGAGCGTTAGGCCTTTAATAAAGGGGTTATTTAGGGTTTAGGGTTTAGGGTTTAGGGTTTAGGGCTTAGGGCTTAGGGTTTAGGGTTTAGGGTTTGGGGTTTGGGGTTTAGGGTTTAGGGTTTAGGGTGTGGGGTATCTAGGGCGGCCCTTAGTATGGCCCCTTACCCTTGTTCATTGAAGGGATGAAGACTCGTACCCAAAAGGTTGTACCCCTAAAGGTTCCCCTGAATATTCTATGGCCCTTACATTACCTTAGGGATCCTTAAAATGGGACCAAGGGTACAACCTTAAGGGTCTAAGGTAGAACCCTAGATTCATAAAGATCCGGAATAGGGGCCGTTATGATGCATAGTGCTTTTAAGGGTTATAAGGGTTTAGGGTTTAGGGTTTAGGGTTTAGGGTTTAGGGTTGCAAGGGACCCAAATCAAGGGCCCGTACTTGTACTAGATTTTCATCTGGTGAATTGTTTGTAGATCATCGTAATCACTAGGGTTTAGGGTGTAGGGTAGAATCTTTGTGTTTTCGGGGGATGGGTCGATGACCCCGAATCCCTAAACCCTAAACCCTAAACCCTAAACCCTAAACTCCAACAGGGGGAGGAGGACTGTGGGCTTTGGGTTTGAGGCTTGGGGTTCAGGTTTAGGGCTTGGCAGCCCAGTGGTACCCTTCACACTTTTTGGTTCTGGGTTCCCTTATAGGGTAGCCAAGGGCTGAAAGGCCTAGATTGCAAGGATGGCACGCCTCAACTGAGGCGGTTTGGGGTTTAGGGTTCAGGGTTCAGGGTTTAGGGTTTAGGGTTTAGGGTTTAGCGGTTGAACATGTGCAAGGAAGACATGCACGAGTCAAGGCTTTGTTGGTTCGCTGAGACAGTAGGACCGGGAGTAGGCCTTCTTCCCCCTTTCTGGGTTTAGGGCTTAGGGTTTAGGGTTTCGGGTTTCGGGTTTAGGGTTTAGGTTCCCTTGTCAAGCCCTTTAATACCCTGTTTGTTCCTGGGTTACTCTTCGGGTCCAGGACAAAGGCGGGGCCAAGGGCTCGCGAAGTTTGGCACGGTGTAGAATTGCAGGGAATGGACCAGAGGAAGCATTTGTAATCCTTGGAGGTTCATGGCACTTAGTAACTAATTATAACTGTACTTCTAACTGTACTTATAAGCCCCCCTAAGTGCCCTAATATGGCTAAAAGTACAATTATAAGTACAGTTATAAT
>CAJNDS010002148.1:386045-396045 GCA_905221605.1 Symbiodinium natans
AGGGTTTCAGGTTTAGGGTTTAGGGTTTAGGGTCTAGGGTTTAGGGTTTAGGGTCTAGGGTTTAGGGTCCCGCGGGAAGTTTCAACGAGCGTTGATCCGATGTTTTTTTTTTATTCCTTGAAGTTTTTTGGTTCAAGAAGACATGAGCAGTTTCAAGTTACAGGATCTTGACGGTGTAGGGTTTTAGGGTGCGTGCCCTGAACCCAAATCCCTAATCCCCAAGCCTAAACCCTCTTGCGCCAACGGGCGGACGCCGCACACGTGCAAACAGCCGTTTGATGCTGGCATGGTTCGCAACTGGCGAATCCTGTGGGCCAGCTTGCCTCGCGCCTGACGCAATGAACGTCTGCTCCAGGTCTTGCGGGAGTCAGGTAAGAAGCTGACATTTTTGGGGCAACCAGTTTGTTCACGAGCGTTCTTGCAGCTGACGGGCATTTCAGCGGGCAAGTTGCAACTGGCGAGAGAGCAATACTCTCAGGGCTAAACCCTAAACCCCAAACCCCAAACCAAAACCCTAACCCTAAATCCTAAAGCCTAAATCCTAAACCCTAAACCTTACAAGTGCGTAGGCCTAGACGTAGAGGCAACTGCAATGGTAGTAACGGGAGACCCAGCAGTTGCTGAGATTTTTGCTACGTTGTTGGCGCCCGAAACTAGAAGGCGACCCCAGAAGGGAGGGCCATGATTCTCATTGAGGGTGCAGGATTTAGGGTTTAGGGTTTAGGGTTTAGGATAGGTTGAGGTGAGAGGGCCAAGACGAGGTCCGAGGAGGGGTGTTGAATTTGTCGGCCGGGGTTGCAAAAGCGCCGCGCGGTGTTTTTTTGGGCGGCTGGGGGTTCTGGCTGGGTTCTTGGGCTCTTGGGTTTAGGGTTTAGGGTTTGGGGTTTAGGGTTTAGGGTTTAGGGTTTAGGGTTTGGGGTTTAGGGTTGAGGGTTTAGGGTTTAGGGTTTAGGGTTTGGGGTTTAGGGTTTAGGGTTTAGGGTTGAGGGTCTAGGAGCCACCTACGCGCGTTGAACCCCCGGGGTCTGACGAGGCACATGTGGTGGACTACCTGATCGAGAGCCCTGTCGAGACCCAGAAACTCCAAGACCCAAGAAGGAAGGGGTTTAGGGTTTAGGGTTTAGGGTTTAGGGTTTAGGGTTTAGGGTTTAGGGTTTAGGGTTTAGGGTTTAGGGTTTAGGGTTTAGGGTGGATGAGACACAATAGGAACCCTTAGTATGATTTAAGGTACATTCCTTAATTAAGGGGTTTTGGAGTCTCTGTCGAGAGATTCCATGGTGCACTTCTGTGTCTCTCGGGAGCCACAGGGTTAAGGGTAGATGGTTTAGGGCTGTAGGGCTTTAGGTTTAGGGTTTAGGGTTAGGGTTTTGGGTATAGGGTTTAGGGTTAAGATTTAGGGTTTAGGATTTAGGGTTAAGGTTTAGGGCTTAGGGCTTAGGGTTTAGGGCTTAGGGTTTAGGGTTTAGGGTTTAGGGTTTAGGGTTTAGGGTTTAGGGTTTAGGGTTTAGGGTTTAGGGTTTAGGGTTTGGGGTAGTGGTTTAGGGTTTTGGGGTTTGGGGGTAGGGGCTTACAGGGGCTTAGGGGTTTAGAGGTTTTGGTTTCCGAAGGTCTCCAGATTTCTCTCTCGCTCTGTGAACAACAACCTGGAAACAGGGTTTAGGGTTTAGGGTTTAGGGTTTTGGGTTTTGGGTTTTAGGTTTTAGACATAATGATCACAATAATCGGAGAAACGAATACTTATCTCTTCGAGTTAGCTTTCCATTTCTCCAATTCCCGACACACAATGGGTTCAGGGTTTAGGGTCTAGGGTTTAGGGTTTAGGGTCTAGGGTTTAGGGTTTAGGGTTTAGGGTGGCGTGCATGCACCTCGCGGCAGAGTTCCTGCCACAAGATGGGCTGACAGCTCCTTTAGTTTTGGCACGAACGCGCCGTCCACACAAAGCCTGAGGGGTTTTGAGATTTAGGATTTAGGGACACAAGCCAGCCATAAAGAACAACTTGAAACCCTAAACCCCTAAACCCCTAATCTGCAACTAGGGAGGGTATAGGGGGGGGCCCATATGCCAGCCCTAATGACAGAATGTGGGCCTTTCGCGCCCCCTTCCCTTGCACCGCCCTGAACCCTAAGCCCTTAACCCTTGCACCCTAAACCCTAAACCCTAAACCCTAAACCCTAAACCCTAAACCCTAAACCCTAAACCCTAAACCCTAAACCCTAAACCCTAAATTTAGACTCAGGAAGCGTGCAAACTTGCACTCTGCAGACCTTCAAGGGCGCAACGCTTACTGGCAGCCTGGCCGCAAGATAGGTGTGAAGGCGCGACACAGGACCCTAAACCCTAAACCCTCAACGCTAGACCCTAAACCCTGAACCCTGAACCCTGAACCCTGAACCCTGAACCCTAAACCCTAAACCCTAAACCCTAAACCCTAAACCCTAAACCCTAAACCCTAAACCCTAAACCCTAAACCCTAAACCCTAAACCCTAAACCGTCATCGCAAACCAGTACTGCCCCATTTCTCTCAGATCCTGGGTCCTAATTCCCCTCTGGTTAGGTTCCCTTTCAAACCCCCTTGGAACACAAAAGGGCGTTATTTGCAAACCTAGCTTACTCAAGGATAAAGCTTATCTGTGTCTACAGTCTGTACCGCTACCACCACCACCACTACCGCCACTTCCGCTGCCACTGCTACTATCGCTCCCACTATCGCTGCCACTACACCGCGACCACTACCGCTATTACGCACCACACCCATGCCACTACCACCACCACTACGACGACGACTCCTACCACGGCCACACTTGGTCATTGAAGGTATGCTTTTCTTCACTAGATGTGCTTGAATCCATGCGGCCTTACTACTTTTATTACTTCCTGAGGAGCGGGTCAGCTCTGCTTTT
The DNA here is from genome assembly GCA_905221605.1 of Symbiodinium natans. Classification (NCBI taxonomy): domain Eukaryota; class Dinophyceae; order Suessiales; family Symbiodiniaceae; genus Symbiodinium; species Symbiodinium natans. The sequence continues at coordinate 388,948 of CAJNDS010002148.1, forward strand.
TTTGAGATACCTGGATTTGCAAATGCGTTTTGATTCGCAGTCTCTTGGGGTGACTCGATGTAAGTAGGCAACCTGGGTCGAGACCGCGTTGTTTCATCTAAAATTGCCCGCCATTACACTCTACAAACGCTGCGTATCCCAGAGCATAGGGGTTGGGGGGCGGGGCGGTTATGATCCACTCATGTTGCGAACGCTCTGTCGCGCACTCCTTCGACTTGCGTGCTTGTGCTTGCACTGCCCTGTGTTGCCGTTTCATGTTCAATTTCTCTTGTTTGCGCCGAGCCTTTGTCTGACCCGATTTACTCCAAAGAAACTTGTATACCCGGCCGCTCCCCTGCCTACCCAATGTTGTTTTTTTTACGAAAGTTGTACCCTGTGCAAGCCGAAAGCATCCGTCAAATAGATACCAACTGTGCACGTAGTCCTCCCTCCGCTTCCTCCTCCTCCTCCTGCTGCTGCTGCTGCTGCGGCTGCCGCTACCGCTGCTGCTGCCGCTGCCGCTGCTGCTGCTGCGGCGGCGGGCGACTTTCGTTTTTCATCACTATGGTTAAAAAGCCCTAAATCCGAACTCCTAACCTCATGGAATGCCTTTGAAGAAACTCCGGGTTCCTCTCGCGAAGGACTTCCGTGTAGGTGTGGAGGGTTGAGGGTATGGATTGGGTTTTGGAGTACTATACTTTACTATTTTTTGTGGTTCTGGGTTTCCATTATAGCTACTTCTACCCAAAAAGTATATATATATATATATATATATGGACACCCCCCCCCCCCCTACGACAGACCCTGGAAGCGCATTCCAGTCTGCCCAGGAAGGGGGCGGAAGACCAACATTCCAAAATTCCTCGAGTTTCCAAAAATCCAAAAACCCAAAAAATCCACCCCAAAGGTTTGGAGTTTTGGAAACTCGAGGAATTTCCTCAGAATCCAAAAAACGAGCAAATTCCTCGAGTTTCCAAAGTTCCAAAATCCAAAAAACCCACCCCAAGGTTTGGAATTTTGGAAACTCGAGGAATTTCCTCAGAATCCAAAAAAAGAGCAAATTCCTCGAGTTTCCAAAACTCCAAAAATCCGAAAAACCCACCCCAAGGTTTGGAATTTTGGAAACTGGAGGAATTTGCTCGGTTTTTGGATTTTGAGGCTCCCGCTCGAGTTTCCAAAATTCCAAACCTTTGGGGTGGATCTTTTGGATTTTTGGAATTTTAGAAACTGGAGTTTTGATAAGGTTTTGTCGGGGGTTCCACACTCATGACAGATATGCAATATATTACAAAACAGAGAGCTATGCTAGCAACGGCTAATTATTGAAGTTGCTTACGGACGTGCGAGGAAAAGTGTTTGATGCTGCGCTTCTGCCCACACATACATTCCACCTTGCTGATGCACTTACAGAAATTACAAATTTATGATCTCAATTTCCATCTTTAATAGAATGGCTTTGTGGAGGACATTATATTTACAATCCAACATTAAGGAGGTTCTTTGTCTTTCATTTTCTATGTCCATTTCTTCTTTGTGCTATTCTTCTTTTTCAGATTTTTTACTCTACATTTTCTTTCTTCTAATAATCCTTTACGGAATTCCACCCATAATAAAATATCATTTTTCCTTTCATTATTACTAAAGATTTCTATGGAAAGATATCAATTCTCTATCTATGTCTTTTACAAATTCATTTCGGCTTCTCTTCTTTCTCGCATCCAGATAATGCATTAGAAGCATGTGGATTACTTACTCCTTTACATATAGTACCTGAATGGTATTTCTTATGCCAATATGCTATATTAAACGCTGTACCAGATAAGAATGCAGGATTCATGATCTTGTTTACTTCTATCTTCTGAGAAGTCTTTCAATGTCTTTCTGTTTTATGATTAAGACGTCCAGTAGATTTAATGGTTTTTTTATCTGTGCTTTTTGGTTTCTTTCACTTTTTCCTGTTATTTGGATAGGTGGTCAATTTCCTGTAGACAACTTTCCATCTTATGGTCGTATCTTGACATTACATTATAATCTTCTTATTTTCTGGTTTGCTGCGTTCACACCGACACCTTACTTGTAATATGCGTGCGGTTTTATAAGGGAGAGAATAACACTGGTGATTGAGCGCTCTTTCATCAGTATCTTGACATCATGACTTCCATTCCTTATAATTCTATTTGTAGTAATATTTTTCCGGAAGGTAAGCACAGGGAATGGATCACATTTTATATTGTATTTCAATGAACGTAGTGAAGCGAGAATACAATCAAAAGGTGAGAACGAAGAAGCGATGGAACATATTATTGTAACTGCTATAACTTTAATATTAAATCCTGTAAGCACCTGGCGTCCTTGGTGTTCCTCGCAATATTTTCCTTATTTTCATGCTTTATTATGTATTTCTTATACTTTTATTATAATGTCCAAGTTTATTTCGTATTCTTATTCATTGTATTTATAGGGCTCTGGCCCACAATTATAGTTCGATTGTTTATTGTTTTCTATGTTCCTTTTGTCTTTTTCGTTTCGTTATTCTCTTTTTTTAACTAGGAAAGCGAAGCGTGAAAGAACTCAATAAATGCATGAATTTACAACATTATTATTATAAATACCTTTGTTTCGCTTCCGGGGTCTGTCGTAGGGGGGGAGCATATATATATATACACACACACACACTTTTTTGGTTCTGGGCTCGTATTATACCTAAAAGTTTACGATTTTTCCAGGGTCTACTCCGAAGTAGTGTGGAGTTTGGGACCCAGAGGGGGGGAGGAGCCGAGGTGCGGCTTCGGCTCGCCAGGGCTTCCGAATTCGACCCTAAACCCTAAACCCTAAACCCTAAACCCTCAACCCTCAACCCTCAACCCTCAACCCTCAAACCCTAAACCCTAAACCCTAAACCCTAAACCCTCAACCCTCAAACCCTAAACCCTCAAACCCTCAAACCCTAAACCCTAAACCCTAAACCCTAAACCCTAAACCCTTGCAGGTACGCCCAGGAGAGCGAGGAGGTGGCGATGGCCCAGCACCTGCTGGAGCTTGGCGCTGTGCTTGCATTCAGGAAGGAAACTCGTAGGGTTTAGGGTTTAGGGTTTAGGGTTTAGGGTTTAGGGTTTAGGGTTTAGGGTTTAGGGTTTAGGGTTTAGGGTTTAGGGTTTCGGGTGTAGGGTTTGAGGTTTCGGCTTTAGGGTGTAGGGTTTAGGGTCTATTTAGAGGGTTTCGGGTTTAGGTTTTAGGTTTGAGGGGGTTTAGGGTTTTGGGTCCTTCGAGACGGAGGTTTTAGCCGTTTGTTTCGGACCTCAGCCATTACAGGGGTCTTGTTTCCTTTGTTAGCTTGTCTTGGCTTCGACTCCCCCAGCCCTCCCCCCTCCCCCCGCGTGCGCCCCATTTGGTTTAGGGTTTAGGGTTTAGGGTCTAGGGTTTAGGGTTTAGGGTTCAACCAGAACACCCATTTCGTAACCACCATTCGGCAACCAGATGCAGAAGCCTCGAACCATGCAGGTTTGAAAATGAAGTTGGTTGCAATTTGGGTGTCTTATTCCAATTTCAGTGGAATGATCGCCTTTCTCTTGTAACTAGCAGCCACGGCGAATACAACAGCGGAGAACAGTCTCAGATCACCTTCTAAACAAATGTCGGCTCGGACACGAACAGCTAAAAACACCCCCGAATAGTATAGTATAATATAGCACAGTTTAGTTTGCTAGCCCTAAACCCTAAACCCTAAACCCTAAACCCTAAACCCTAAACCCTAAACCCTAAACCCTATGCTTCAGTTCCTAAGAACGCTTTGTGATCGAGGCATCCTTCAGACCCCCCGGTGCGAAGCGGCGCGCGGCGACGCTGCGGACACTCGTCTGGGTTGGGAAAGGGGTTCAGGGTTTAGGGTTTAGGGTTCAGGGTTTAGGGTTTAGGGTTTAGGGTTTAGGGTTTAGGGTTTAGGGATTGGGGATTGGGGTTGAGGGATTAGGGTTTAGGGATTAGGGTTTAGGGATTAGGGTTTAGGGATTGGGGTCGAGGGTTTCGGGTTGAGGAATTAGGGTTTAGGGATTAGGGTGTAGGGATTAGGGTTTAGGGATTAGGGTTGAGGGATGAGGTTTGAGGGACTAGGGTTCAGGGATTAGGCTTGAGGGACTAGGGTTTAGGGACTAGGGTTTAGGGATTAGGGTTTCTAGATTTGGGTTTTGGATTCAGGGTTTAGGGTTTAGGGGAGAATGTTTAGGATTCAGGAAAGACTGTTTCCAGACGGTCTGGCTATGGTACCGTTATCTAGGCAGGCCTTCGCAATATTTTTGGGAACAGTTTGCAATGGTTTCAGTTCAAGGGCCATAGTATTCTTCTTGTACACAAACCCTAAACCCTAAACCCTAAGCCCTAAGCCCTAAACCCTAAACCCTAAGCCCTAAGCCCTAAACCCGAAACCCTAAACCCGAATCCCTAAACTCAAGGCCTCGCCTCCCCCCTACAAGAGGGGGGGTGGCGCTGAAGCCCCTCGACCTCATGGCGCAAGCCGACCCAGGTGTTCGCCCGCCCTTTGCAGCTCGGAGGTCCAACTCCAAAACCCTTTTATAATTACGGAATATCCCTTAAGTCAGAATAGGAACCCTAATATGATTTAAGGTCGATTCCTTAGTTAAGGGGTTTTGGAGTCTCTGTGCCATGCTGGGCCCGCTATCGGAGCCCTCTTTCGCGACCAGTACCGTGGAGTGTCTGGGGATGCCGGCCCTTATCAGCCGGAGCGGGCTGGCCACCTGGGGCTGCCCTGGGACAAGTGTCTCTGCTTGAGGGTTAGTGCGGACCCTCTTCTGCATCCGAACTTTCACAGCATCTGCGCCATATTGCAGCAAACCCTAAACAACCCTAAACCAGACCCTAAACCAGACCCTAAACCAAACCCTAAACAACCCTAAACAACCCTAAACAACCCTAAACCCTCAACCCTAGCCCTAAACTCTAAACCCTAAACCCTGCGTCCTAGCCCGTTGAGTCCTAGGTTGGTGCATGGGGCTTCGTGTGCAGGGACTTCCGGGTTCCTTTCAGGGCCGATGGTGCACGGTCCCAGGAAGGCTTTTTTGGGAGGGTTAGGGTTTAGGGTTTAGGGTTTAGGGTTTAGGGTTTAGGGTTTAGGGTTTAGGGTTTAGGGTTTAGGGTTTAGGGTTTAGGGTTTAGGGTTTAGGGTTTAGGGTTTAGGGTTTAGGGTTTAGGTAACTAATCCGGCGGGGTACCGTCAAAACCATCGACATCCGGGGTCCACGTATGGCCAAGCGTTTCCTATCGGGGAGACAAAAGCTTTGAGCAAGGCTAGCTTGGGATTTAGCATGTTTAACGGAATGAGTACTGGTTGGAAGGCGTTTGCACAATCTTAAGCAGGACGATCAAAAGCGAGACATCAGAATGCGGGCAGTCACGTCCGGAACCCGCCAACCAGGAAAGAAACCATAAACTGCAAGAAACTCAATCAACACTATCAGCCAAGGAGTTCGTTCCCCTTGGGGCCTGTCGCCAAAATCTCTGCTCGCTTACAAAGTTGGCAAGAGCTTCCGCTGCTTAAAACAGAAGGGGCCATCATTTTGAGAGCTGACCATAAAATATACGTGGGCCCTAGGCCCGAGAGATATACTATATACCATATCCCCCTTGGGAATAATATTATATTTTTGTTCATATAAAACCCAAGAGGACATTAAAGAGATTTGTTTTAAGGTTGTAAGGGGAGTATAGTATAGAAGCATGAGCCTTCAAAGGTCATGAATATTGCCGCCTCAGAACGTGTCTCTTAACGTCGCTTATTTATCCCTAGAGGTCGGCATTTTGGGTAGGGCCTCGGCGTTTTGTTCCCCGACTCAAAACATAGCCCGCCCACAGAGAGAGACCGCACCCTGAACCCCCAACCCTCACGCAGTCGAAGAGACACCCTAAACTTTCGACCCCAAACCCCAAACCCCAAACCCCAAACCCCAAACCCCAAACCCCAAACCCCAAACCCCAAACCCCAAACCCCAAACCCCAAACCCCAAACCCAAACCCCAAACCCCAAACCCCAAACCCCAAACCCCAAACCCCAAACCCCAAACCCCAAACCCCAAACCCAAACCCCAAACCCACCAAACCCCACACCCCAAACCCCAAACCCTAAACCCCAAACCCCAAACCCTAAACCCTAAACCCTGGTGCCCCAAGGTGCCGGCGGCCAAAGCGCCTTCGTGCACTGAGCGCCTCCTGGAGTTTCCCATGGAGGGCCCATAGAGTGCTTGGAGGTTCATGGTACTTAGTAGCCAATTATAGCTGTACTTAAGGGGGTTTGGGGTTTAGGGTTTCGGGTTTCGGGTTTAGGAACTGTACTTATAGCTGTACTTCTAGCCGTAGTAGGACACTCAAGGGGCTTATAGGTGGGCGATAAGTACAGTTATATAATCTACTATCTGCTTAAGAACCCCAAGAGAACAAATAGTAATCCCTATATTACCCTTGTTAAGGAAGAATATTTTGCTTTTTGGGGGCTCATAAGCAATTAGTAGTAGAGCGGGGTCCACTGTCCGATGCAAATTCTCTTGCTGTCTAGGGTTTAGGGTTTAGGGTTTAGGGTGTAGGGTTTAGGGTGTAGGGTGTAGGGTTTAGGTCTTAGTGTTTAGGGTTACCACGCATGGGGGGTTGAGATTCATTGGGTTTCTGAATGGTCTTTGCACTCTAAATTGTGATCCCCTGATCCGGGTGCTCTAAATTATGATCCCCTGATCCGGGTGCTCCACAACCACAAAACTTGAGTAGGGTACTAGGGGAGGAGCTGCATTCTGGGGCTTTTCGGGTCTGACAAAGCTAGCGAGGATTTGCTGAGGAGGCCGCAAAGGCTCCGCAAAAAGCCGCCGAAGCCCAGGTCGCTCAACTTCTCAGAGAGGTTTAGGGTTTAGGGTTTAGGGTTTAGGGTTTAGGGTTTAGGGTTTAGGGTTTAGGGTTTAGGGCTTAGGGCTTAGGGCTTAGGGCTTAGGGCTTAGGGCTTAGGGCTTCAGATTGGTGTTCACTCTGCTCTTCAGGGACTGGGTTTGGGTTAGGAAAGTCACTGTTAACGCCACGATCTTGGACCAAAGCTGTCCTCTCAAAACTAAACTCTAAACCCTACAC